>VMKM01002215.1:0-82982 GCA_008360985.2 Macquaria ambigua | reverse complement strand
GTATATTCTAACTGCTTGTGTGTGTGTGTGTGTGTGTGTGTGTGTGTGTGTGTGTACGTGTGTGTGTGTGTCCCAGCCAGCATCATGCAGTCTGCATCACAGATGGGCGAGCGACTTGATACCCTCCTTAACTCAAGACGTGTCGGAGAGAGAACAAAAAGAACGACAGAGCAGGAGAGAAAGTGAGAAAGTGTGTGTGTGTTACTGTGTGTGTGTGTGTGTGTGTGAGAGAGAGAGAGAGAGAGAGAGAGAGAGAGAGAGAGAGAGAGAGAGAGAGAGAGAGAGCAGGCATCAGTTAAGATAGAGGTTTAACCCCTTTACGTCCTTATGAATATTGCAGCAGCAGCACCCTCGGGTGTCACCAGGGACAGACAGGAGGTGTGTGTGTGTGCGTGTAGGTGGTGTTGGGGGGGTGAAGGCAGAGCACCGCCCTCGGCCGTTGGAGGTGAGAAGAGCTAATCCTGAGTTAAATGATCTGGCACTTTACAAAATACACGACAATTACACAGATAATTATGCTAAGACTTCACACAGAGCCCACGGGTCACAATTAACATGGGCTTCACACACGCACACGCACACACACACTCCTGCCAGGTGTGGCACAGACCTGCTGCTGAGCTGAAGAGTGTGTGTGTATGTGTGTTTAAGTGTGTACTGATGTATAACACACACTGTGACTGTGTGCAGAGGGAGATATAAAGTTTACAAAATGGCTGACAGTAAAAACTTGCCGTCTTCGATCTTTACTGGAAGTGTGTTGAGCTCGCTGCTGCAGTCAGAGGACTTCATGTAACTAATATACTGTACACACACATATACTGTGTTTAACTGGAAGTCATGAAGTTGAGATTTGGTGACGTGTTTCTGTCTCTAACTTTACATTTGAATGTAAACACAGCGTGTGAAGGTTGACTTTTTCTCACTATTTTATAAGATTTGGACTCATCATCAGTCGCCTCACAGGTTTTGATCTGTAATTTATTCCCATCAATCAACAGCTGAAGCAGTGTGTGTGTGTGTTTGTGTGTTTGTTTGTTTGTGTGTTTGGTTTATCAGAGAGACTTTAAGTGGAGAGTTTATTTTCACTAATGACGCCTGCAGCCGATTCCCCCGACAGTTAACTAGCTCCCAGCATGCCTTAAACACAACTAATACATTCCTACAGGGACACACTGGTGTGTGTGTGTGTGTGTGTGTGTGTGTGTGTGTATGTTTGCAAATGACTACCATACATAATGTCTGCGTGTGTGGACATGTACTGTATATGTCCATTTGTGTCGGTTTAACTCTTCCTGTGTATGTAACTCCATCTATTTTAGTGTGTGTACTGTGGTGTGTGTGTGTGTTGCTGGTAACTGTCTCCTCTCGGCCATCTGTACCTGCAGCTTGGCTTCCATCATTAACCAAACCACAGTGATGTCATCAGGGACTGACAGCAGACAGCAGCTGCTTTAACACACACACACACACACACACACACACACACACACACAAACAATGTCAAGTAATAATTAAGTCATGTGATACTCGACTCTGCACCAACCGACAAGCAGCCGACTGATTGGACTGTAAATCTGAGCGTGTTAAAGTTCTAGTATTCGGTGTTTCTGTCAGAATCACGCGACTGCAGCAGCAGGAACTAAAGTTCCAGCTCGTTGTTTCTCCTCCGGCCGGTTAGAGAGGAGCACCCAGAGTGTTAGCAGCAGGCTAGCAGCTGAAATCATTATACTTCATATTGTGAGATATACAGCTGGAGTTTAAAGGGTGTGGCTGTTTAGCAGGCAGGGAGGCTCTGATGGAAGACACTATCCAGGTGCATCATGGGAAATGTAGGCTCCAGTGTTTTTGGACTAAAAGTCACAGATGTGGGCCGTTCTGTTTTTAATGTGTCCCCCAACTCGGATCCAAATGAGCTGCTTTATTTAGACTTTTGATGGAAATACTTGGATATCTGAGGGTTTGACCCGTTTGTTAAAATATCACAGTATTGTTTAAGGCTTTGCTCTGTTACTTTATTATTTTTACAGCCACATAAAAACAACACAGCTTAAAACAGGGAGACATTTGTATCTGAGAGTGAGAGCAGCAGACAGGACAGCAGCATGTTTGCTGTTAGCCTGAACTACACAACAGATTCATTCTCATAGAAAATAATGAGAAAAGGAGCAGGAATCCCCCGGTGGACTCGACACCGTGCAACCTGCTGACGTGTCTCCAGGCAACAATCAGCTGGTCGACTGTGAGGCTGTTTATTTAAGCTGTTAACACCCACTTGAACTCTGTTTCAGAGGAATGAAAACAGCTCCAAACCACAGGCTGAACCCAGATCTGTGGAAATCAACAGAGGAATTGGAGCAGAACTAGCTCCTTTCCACTACAAGTCACCTCGAGCTTCCCCCAACCTGAACCTGCAGGAACCCGTCAGGTCTTGGTTCTAAGTTCTGCCCTGTTTTACAAACCAGAACGTTTCAGATATATACGTGACTGCGACCTACGTTCTTATTTTAATACACTGTTAGGAGAGTGCAGATCAGCTGTGGGACAGACAACAGTGGAAAAAGTGAACAGAGTTCTGCAGGGATGACGTATGTTTCTGTAGTCCAACCAGGAAGTTAGCATCTCCCTGGTTCCCTCCACAAACAGCCAATGGGATGTTTCCATTGGATTTTGGATTATTGCAGAAAACAAAAGATTATGATACTGACACGTTTTGTTCAGCAGGATAATCAAAACACCACTTTTATGATGTTTGAAGCGTAAACCAGGTTTCATACAAAGTCGTGAAAGTTTGGAAAATGCTTAATTTTAACAGTTATGTTTTCAAGGTTGGGAATCTGCTTGAATTTGAATGTACTCCTTGAAAAATGCTTGATTTTTCAACATAATCTGGTGTTTCATCATCATGGAAACCAAACATCTGTTAATATTTGAAATGAAACGATCCCGTCCCCAAATTTGTTTGTCATCTCCTGGAATTTATAGGAACTATTTAGTCACAATTTCTTTACTATGTGATGATAAAGGCTTCGAGAGTCTGGACATTTTTGGTTTAGGTACCTTGAAAGTGCATAAAAAGTGCTTGAATTTTACTCTTAAAAAGCTGTACGATCCCTGGTAAATGCAGTCGCCAGAAGTAAAAAGCTAATGTTAGGCTATAAATGAACTATACCACGGTCCCATATTTATTTAAATGTATTTAAATGCTGACGTGACCGAACCCTAAAGTCTCGTCTTCATTAAGTGTCTCACACACTCTACATAATCTTTAAGTGTACTGTAGATAAACTGAACAACAATCAAGTCAAATGAGGAGATAAAAGTATGAAATTTAAAAGCTTGTTTGTGTTTCAAGCTTTGAGAAACGTGAATCCAAACGCAGAATTAACTAACTTCACAGAAATAAAAATAAACCTAAACTCCTGATATGATTTTGATTTAAAAACTGTTAAATGTGAGCTGCTGCCATGTGTGACACGTCGTGTTGTGTGATGTGATTAGAGTGAACAGTAACTGATACAGGAGCTGGATATGTGAAGCTGCAGCAGAAAAAAACAAGTTGTTGGTTGTAATTGGGTCTAAATATGAATATGAGTGTGACAGCGTGTGTGTGTGTGTGTGTGTGTGTGTGTGTGTGTGTGTGTGTGTGTGGTTCCCTCTGAGTCTCGGAGACTTTGTGAGTTGTAGACAGTTTTTTTTTTTTGTGTGTATCACTTGTGATTCATTTGCAGTTTGCTCGCACTGTGAGAAGTGGAGGCGTCGACTCCACTTCCACTCCGGAGGCCGAACATGTTGCCGTGACATATTTCACCGCGCAGTCGTGCCAAGCGCGGCGCCGGCACACAGGGCGGCCATTGTTTTCCACGCCGCGTCGTGTCTTCACAGCGGCGTTGTTGTTGTTCGTTGTTGTTTGTTGAAGTTATTTGCAGGACGGCGGTTCCTAACGTGACATATGCTGCTGAAAAAAGCTGTTTGTGTTTCAGACTTCAGGCTGCAGCAAGAAGGAGGTCAAAGGTCAGAGGTCATACAGAGGTAACAGTTTGGTGACTGAACCTGAGAGCTTAAAGGACCAATTTAGTTTGATTTTTGATCCACTTAAGATGTTTAAGTTCATTAACTTTAAGAGGTGTTTACATTTAAATTATATTCAGTTATACATATTACAAACTGTCAGTGTATGCTGAATATTACAGCTGATCAGTTTCAAAAGCATATTACAGTGTAGATGCAACATTTATGAATCATCTGGTGGAAAAATCTTCCACTTATGAGTTCTAAAGTCACATATGCAAACAGTGTCGTGAAAAGGTCATTTAATTATTTCTTGTGGAGAGGAAGTACTGAGTAGAGTACTGAGATTACTGCCAATATTTCAGGTGTTGCCACCAGATCAAGTGCTTTAGATAAACTGGAGGTTTGTTAGTAACCTGTCTGATCGTCTGACCAATAGGAATAGATTTGGGGATGATATGGATGCATCTTTTCCAACTTTCAGTTAAGCTAAAATATCCCCACTGACATTTTGATCACTTTGATCCCACCCCCAGTGTTTCTTGGTGACTCATCAGTGCAGTGATGACTAATGATGGAGGTTACAGTTATTAATCTATTAACACACGAGGAAACTGTTCAGAGTTAATGGCGTTAGCCAGCTGGGCGTGTCTGGGATGACTTTCAGCTCGCTGACTCAACAACAGCAGATGTACTTTCTTAGAAAATTTAACTTTTTTAACGTTGACACCATTTTTACTCTCTAAGTCTTTTCTTCATCTTTTCTGATTGCATTGTTTGCTGGTGTGGAAACTCTAAAGTAACTCACAGGAACAAGCAGACGCACCTGTACCACCTGGACCTGACCAGGCTGACTGTGGAGGATCATTCCCATCCAGTGCAGGTACAGATGCCCCAAAACAAGGACCTCATTGTCAAAAACTCTTTCATTCCCACGGCAACAACACAGTTAAATAAGATGTGGTAGCCTTATAGGTGAGGTGAAATTTAGAGATTAGTTTATTGATGATTTAATAGCCTTGACTGAGGCTTATGGGGCGGCTGATGCAGTGTGTTGTTACTGCGGTGTACCTACCTGTATTATGTGCTGTAACTAAACTAAACCAACATTACAGTCAGTCAAATCAATCAATCAATCGATCAACTGTTGGCATGAAGTATGAAAGACAGAGAGCAGTAGTTGTAGAAATACTGCATTAGTAGAACTAGTGAGCTGGTAGTTTACAGTGTTGATGAGTGTCGTTGTGTTTGTCCACCTCTGATACGTCTTCTGAAGCCGAGCAGGAAATACAACTTTTAGTGTACAAGTACCTCACATTTGTACTTTCCACCACTATTTACAGCCTAATGTTATAACGTGACTTACAGACAGTGGTGGAAAGTACATTTGCTCAGTATATTTACTCAAGTACTTTACTTAAGTACAATTTTGAGATTCTTGTACTTTACTTGAGTATTTCCACTTTATGTTATTTTCTAGTTCTACTCCACTACATCTCAGAGGGAAATATTGTATTTTTACTTCACTACATTTATCTGATAACTTTAGTTTCTTTGCAGATTGAGATTATTAATACAAAATATAAATAAATCAACTAATAAATCATGATGTATTAATGTATATTTATCTACCCAGCAGTATATAAAGTCATTGAAATTAGTCCCACTTTCACCAGCTGCAACATTAATGTGATGAACACATCAATGCATCAAAAATCCAATAATAATATACAATATTCTGAAATGGGCTGTTCTGCATAATGAGTACTTTTGATTTTGATGCTAGTACTTTTGTACTTAAGTGCAATACTGAATGCAGGACTTTTACTTGTAACAGAGTATTTCTAAAGTGTTGTACTGCTACTTTTACTTAAGTACTTTTTCCACCTCTGCTCAAGAAACAGCTTGTAGCAACTTTAGCTCAAGAGAAGATCACCACCACTTTGAAACCAAACCTACGCCCTCCATCATTTGTCCCCAGCTTGTTGGACTCTCCTGCTGCGTCCTCGGGTTTATTGATCTATTGACTGAAATATTATCTGATCTCAATCAACATACGAAATTGAAACGTGGAGGTTTGAGGCTGCGGAGTCGTCAGGATGCCAAAGTCAGACATGTAGTTGGCCGTCACGTTCCACGCTAATGAGTCTCCATATCACCTAATTGTCCGACAAACTGTTCCTTTAATATCCGCCAGTGTGTTTGTAAAGTGTGTGTGTGTGCTTAATTTATGCAGGATAATACAAGACGCCTTCTGCTGAGCTGCTTCTTCCCTCCACCATAACACACATCTTCCCTCCTCCTCCTCTTCAGCCTTCTGTTCTCCTCCCCGTCTCTCCCAGACAACTGTGACTGTTTTAATTCTGACCACTGATTAGCCTGAATCAATTAAGTCCTCCACGCTGTGTCCAACAGCAGAGCAGCATGGGGTATTTAGACTATTTAGGCTCCCATTCATCAAGCTCCAGCCTCTTAATCACCCTTTAATTACAGACTACGACTCTGGGAGCTCGAGTGGGACATTAAGCTCGGCTGCTTTCTCTGCAGAGGGTTGAAATGAGCTTTGGAGTGGACGCGGAAACGAATCGAGTTGCTGTGTCGCCGCCTTGGTGGCGTCCCGTCGGCTGATTGCACACAGAATCTCCCCGTGTGTCGTACAGGACTCGCCAGCAGGAGTCAGGAACCAATCACTGTAATTGCTCAGCTGTAAACAGTGTTTAGATTCACACAGATGTGAACGTAATGCTCCTTTATACATATTAAAGAGGAAAAGGAAGGGTTGACACATTATGGTACGGTGGAAAAGTGAATTAAAGTTCCCAAAAGGATCTTAACACTCAAACTTAACACTTCCTGCACAGATGTTTCAAATTAAAAGCCTTTCAGTGCCTCAAAAAGATTAACTTTCTTTACAGGCTTTTAATGTGAAATAACTGCAGGAAGTGTTATGTTTCACTGGCAAAAGCTTAGTAGTGACTGAAAGAGAGACATCTGAGTAGAAGCATGACTGTTGTTTTACTGATGGATGAATTGATCCTGTGGACCAACCTGAGGGTCGGGACCCCCACGAGGGGTCACAAGGTCAGTTTGAGAGGTTACGAGATGATTAACAGAAGAGAAAAGCAGAAAACTAACTTATAACTTATTCTAACAAAACAAGGGGAAACTTTGGTTGAACTGGTGACAACAATATGCATCCAATGACAAGAGGTCAGTTCCACTGAAGGGAGCGCTTCATTTCTTTACTGCACACAGGTGGTAGGGAGGCGGTCGGGGTGGGTGGAGACCTGGGATCAGAGTCCTGCATGTGGTTTGGTTTATGCAACAAAAGCACTTTGGGGAAATAAAGAAGTTTAGAAGTATAGTTCGATGTTCAGAGCGACACCACTCTCGTGTCTGTATGTTAAATACCCAGCAGACGTTAGCTTAGCTTAGCATAAAAAGACTGTTTGATCTGTGCAAAAACCGAAGAATAAAAATGACATATTGTGGTTTCACAGGAGACTATTATTTGTCCTCTCATTTAAACTCTTGGCAAATTGTCCCAAAATGTTGAACTATTCATTTAAAGCCAGGAAAAGGCCATGGCTTCATTTAATAAAGTTAACATGTCTTTAACCAGGACCACAATCTTTCTCCAACTTTAACCAAGAGCCACGAGCGCCGGAACAGAACCTTAAAATACATGAACCATGCTGTAGTTGCTACAAGCGGATGTTATATTGTAAGAGGCAACAAAACATGTTGTCAGTAAACATTTAGCAGATACGTTAATTAACAATAATAATTCAGGCAGCATAATGTTTCTCTCAACCTACTGGCTGTTGAACAACATACAGATGTGGTTTCCAGAGGACAGGGTTGTGATGTTAATGACGTGACTCAGACCAGAAGCTGATGAAGGTGAATGAAGTTGAACTATCAGTAAATGATTTGGCTCCAGTCTCCAGTGAGAGTCTGACCTCGGGCACCAAAATGTCCAGAAACGTCCCTGATTATATAACCAGAGTGCTGAAATATTGGCTAAACAGAAACTGCTGCAGTCTGTGCCGCGACGCATTCCCTAAATATCCTCATTTAAAATAAATGAAACTTCGGAGCAGGAAGTTGAACTCTCTTGTCTCTTTTCCTCGCAGCTATCAGCGTTACTAATCCTCTTTGTGCCTCTCTTGTTCTGCTGTTCAAAGCGACGGCGGGGATAACATCACTTCACTGACAACCAGTTTGTCAGTTAGACCTTGTAGTGGGCTAATCTCCTGCAGGCCTGCTCGGGGTTTTCTCTCGTATGAAGGGAGAGAAAAGCAGAACTCTTTAATGCCGTCTAATGACGTTATGGGAGGAATAGCCCCATGCCGCTGGGAACCTGATAATCCCACTTTGTTCCTTTTGGATTTGTTCAGAAACCCCCTCAGTTGCTGATCCCCTTCGTGTTGCGCCGACACAATGGGGCCCCCGCTGTCGGGCCCCGTCCACCTCTTATTCTCTAAACACCTCTCTCATTTGTCGGGCCGCGGCCGGGGGTGCGCACCGTATTCTCTTCTCCTCAATTAGCAGAAAAAGCTTGTGTTGATCACTTCCTCCGCGGAGGTGAGCGAACATTCCTGCAGGCTGCGTTCACGCGGGTCATTAGGGAGGTTATCGGCGGCGAGCTGCGCTGGAGAACAGCGGCAGGAGGAGAAACATTAACATCATTAACACGAGGTGGAAGTAAGAGTCCTCGCTGATGTTGAATCGTGGACTCGTTCCAAAACCCACCAACTGCCGCCTCCGCCCGCCTGAATGGAGCAAACCTGCACAGAAAGCCGCGATGAGAGTTTCATGTCACGTCTGTTTGGCGGTGGGACGCAGGCCGACAGTTGCCGGCCCTCCAGAGCTCCTCCCAGCTCTTTCAGCCTCATTATGGCGTCTCCTGTTCAGGGGGGAGGGGGGAGGGAGGGAGGCTTTCATGAACCTGTCCTCCCATTTCCGCTGGACTCTCAGGGACTCAACTCTGCCAAATCCTTCAATCCAGGAGGAACCCTCCCCCTACTGGCCTCCCCCTCTGTGGTGTCAGAGAGCAGAGGATCATGGGTGACTAACAGTAATTTAAAAAAATGGACCCCTGATACCTTCTGGACTCTGTACAGACCACTAATGGAGGTTCTTATTCAGTCGACTAAACTTGACCACATATTGTGACTCACAGCTGAACATTTTACCTCCTTTCATGACAACGGGCTGATTTCACTCAACAACACCACGAGACCCTACAGTCATTAGAAAGAGACGGTACTGAGACAGAAAGTCTAATGTACCAGTGAGTTCTGGTCCAGAATCAGCACCGATACAGATCCGACCGTATCAAATGTATTCACATGGTGCAGATGTTAAAACATTACGTTCAAAGTCTTCCAGACACTGAAAATTCACTCAGATGCATCGAGTGGTTTCTGTTCAGTCAGATAGTTTCTGAGATTTCTGCCTCCACTTATTTAAAATATTCAGCAGTGAAAAACTTTTCTCGAGCGCTGCTGGATGCAAACTGTTCATTTGAATCCAAGTTAGTTTGTTTTATTTTTTTCGGTCAGTTATTCACACTAACAACAAATTGACCATACAGTTATGAAAGTGGTTAAATAATATTATCATTATATCAAATTTGTAAACCAGCCGTCATCACTGAGGTGGCATCTCACTGGTTAACCAGTGCAACAATGCTGTATTTAACTTTTTAACTGCTTCTGTAACCATGAAGAAATATGTACATATATAAAACCTTCAACCAAAATGCTGCTGAAACTTTCATTATATGTAAAAAAGTTTAAATAGACACTTATAGACACGTAAATCATGAGCTATTTTCAGATGAAGTCTCGCTGATCCGTTTTCTTGCTGTAAGAAGAGAATTCCACTTTTCTTTTAATTAAATGGTTGAATTTAATTAAAGATGTATTTTATCAAAGCAAATACCTTCTTGATTTTATATATGTTTATTACATTATTGTGATATTATTACTTGTGTACATACTGATATCTTTGCATATTTTTACATGTATGCTCACATTAATAAAAGCTCGTCTGTATGTCTAATTTAATAATCAGTAACGTGATCACATCAGAACAGACTTGTACAGCACCAGTACTTTTTATTACTAAATACAGTACTTATATTGTATAATTTATATACTTTTGTTTCTGAGCAACAACCTGAAGAGATCTTAATATAGAATATTTTTTATTACCCTCACTGAGCATGTTTACATCTAAATGCCATATAGTTAAGTATCAGATCTTATTTTAATGTATGTATGTTTGCTTGTATTTTCATGGCATTAGTATCAGTAGTATCAGTAGTATTAGTAGTATCAGTATTAGCAGTATCAGTAGTATCATGTTATCACATTAGTCAGACCGCAGTGAGCATGTGATGGTCTCAGCTCTCTGAAGACTTCAGTCGGGCCTCGGTGGGGTTGGTTGGATGAGCAGTTGTCGTTTTCTTCTCTTTAGAGACTCTTTTGTCTCGGCGAGCCGACTCCTCTGCCCCCCCACCCCCCCGAGCTGCACCCTCGGGTGCCAAGAAAAACTCAGAGAATCAGAGGAGAGAAAGACAGATGGCCACTCGCCTTAAAGTCAGTCCTCGGCGGCTCGAGACGCCATCGCGGAGCGTCCGCGGTCCTACCGGAGTCACAGGAAGCAGATGCACGTACATATGCTTTCCCCTCAAATGGTCCCGTGTTTGGTGGAGATGAAGAGGGACACGGAGCGGGACTCTGGTCCCCGAGGTCTGCCCAGTCTGATCTGTTTGTCTGTTTAGAGGATACAGAGGTGATGAGTGCAGTCCAGTACAGTCCAGTACTTGTACACTGCAGTTCTGTGTTGCACCAGCAGTTCGTAAATCTATTGGTTTACGAACTGAATGTCTGTTCCTAAAGTTCCCACTAACTGCTGGTTTTAAACTGTGATTTACTAAATCAGGTGGCACCATTAAAACTTAAAGCTGCTGTAATCAATAATTTTATATTGACGATGGATCACAGGACTACATGTAATGTGATAGTGTCACTCAGCTCTACGGAGCATTTTAGCCTCTTTTAGCTCCTAGTTTTGGTTCTGTGGCACGTTTCCTGTCTGGTTCAGTCTCGTGTTTCCAGCAGCAGGAAGCTGTTTTCAGAATAAAAGCTGTAAATGGTCAGTTGATGCAGGTTTCAGGAAGTCTTTGTGTTGGTTGAAACATTTGTTGCGCCGTCCAATCAAAAGCAATCAAATACCTAAACAGGAAGTCACTGCAGCATCACAAGCTGCTAACTTCTAAAAAGAATATCCAGACTTAGAGCCTGGGTAGATGTTCTGACAGGATTTTGAAGGCCAGTAAAACGTTTCCTGTGATTTGGTCGTAGGTACAAGGCCGCAGATAATGTTGCAGAATATTTTAAGATGCGCTGGTCTTCAGGTGAAATTGGGAGGTGCGTTGTTTTGTCTTTCCCTGCCTTTTTCTAATCTCTTTTACAACACCTTTGAAAACATCATTAGCTGATTGCTCGTTGACAATTTAAAGCAGCTCGAAGCCCGAGGTAGCTGCAGCTGCTGTAGAGCTCGTCCTCAGTCAGATGTCACACAGGCACACCTGGAGGTTTGCACTGAAGTATCCAGGCTTCTCTCCTTCCCTTCATCCTCTTCTGACGACCATTCATAATTTAACTCAAATTTGTGTTCATCTTTGCGGTGCAAAGTTTGTTACAATTTCAGATAACCTAATAGATAACCTTATTAGAACCGTGTAGTAAAGCGGAGTCATACATGGTTACACGTCCCAGTGCTGTTATACTCTATATCAGCACTCATGCCTCTTGTCCAATCAAATTACTCCGTCGGAACTAACTGTTGTATAAGTTTGCAATTGAATATTGAAAAGAAAGCTGCATTTTATAGCTATGTGCATTATTAGAATAATTACAGAAGATAACACACGAAATCATTTTATTTAATATATTTTATTCCATTCATCTTTGTAAACAGCATTAGTTAGTAGTTACTTTTTTAAATTGTAGAATTTAAACTCCTCAAGTCATTAAACCCAAATTCCCAGAAACCACCAGCAGTGATGTTGTTTGAGTTTATAAGTTTCTGTGACTGTAAATAAACTAACTCTGTTTTTCTTTCTCTTCCTGCGTCTCTTTTCTTTTCTTTAACTCCCTCCTTCTCTTTCTCATCTC
The DNA here is from genome assembly GCA_008360985.2 of Macquaria ambigua. NCBI lineage: Eukaryota > Metazoa > Chordata > Actinopteri > Centrarchiformes > Percichthyidae > Macquaria > Macquaria ambigua. The sequence goes on along the minus strand of VMKM01002215.1, from coordinate 70,779 downwards.
AAACACCTGCAGCACCTCGGGGCCAATCTGTCGTCCACCGCTAACTCCAAACACACCGACCTGTCACACACACACACACACACACACACTCTGCAGGAGGAAGTGAAGGAAGTGTGACACCTGAAGTGTTTTTCCAAAGGTCAAAACATCTCAAAGGATCCCTCTCTGTCCCTCCAGGAATCAACATCGACAGGTAAAGTTACCCATCAGCCCCTCCTTGATGCACTTAAAGTTGCACGTTACACTTTAGTTGTTACATCTCAGTCCTGCCACTTACAAAATACACAACACCACAGTGTAAAAATACTCTGTTACACACTGAAGTAAAAGTACAAAAGTAATTAAAGTGCGAACGTCACTTCCTGTTTAATTCAATACAATCTGTCTGAAAAAGTGAAACATGTTCCTGGTTTACTATCTACCTACAGTATATTCTAACATACATGAGTTTACTGCAGTGCTTCAAGTTAAACAGCTAATAATTTGTTAGCATACATGAACTACAACTCCCATGAAGCTTCACCAGCATGGTGGGCAGGTACTTATCGTAACTTGGTTTCTTCCATGTCCATGATCTCCACCAACACTCTCCTCCAATATCTTCTCAACTCCTCAGCTTTAACCTCTGCTGTCTGAAAAAATGAGTACGATGTTCAGCTGGAATCAGTCAGCTGGTGACCTTTGACCTGCTGCAGTATTGGGTGTTTGTTATATTTTAAATGGCCGTCCCTATCTGAACAAATGGAGTGAACCACGACTGACTGCTGGGTGAGGTTCTGGTGGACGGCTGGATTTGGAGTTAAGTGCCAGCAAAATTATCAGTTTTTTCAAGCCAGTTTTAAATGGAAACAAAAATATTTTCACTATATCACTGATAAGATTATCTAATACTGGAAATACTGTGTGTGTGTGTGTGTGTGTGTGTGTGTGTGTGTGTGTGTCCATTCCCAACTGGTCTGGTGATGTTGGTGGGAACCGAACCCTGCCCAGTTACCCACAACCCCCCACTCCCACCACCATCATCCCCTCCACCTCCTCCTCCTCCTCGCCTTTTTTAGCTTTGACACCTCAGCTGTTCAGCAGGCTGCTGAGAGGACGGTGTGTGTGTGTGTGGGGGGGGTGGGAGTTGATAATGAAGGTAGCGTGTTGTTGTCACCACAGATTGTTGCTCAGGGCCTTCCGTGCTTCCATGTTAGTGTGTATGTGTGAACTCCACCTATCTCCATACCCCCCCCCCCAACACGGACTTCATTTATCCTCCAAACACACACAGATACTCAGTTAAAAAATCTACACACAACCTGCACACACACACAGTCAGAGAGGTATTCCCATCACCACACACCCTGATCAGGTGCGGCTGTGTGGAGATGATATTTGTCCTGATGATTGATTAGTTTCACTATTTAACTCTACAAGTTGGAGGATTCACTGGTTCCACTGTGAATTTATTTTATGTCCATCACTTTAAATTATATCTTTGTTTCTGAGAAATTATTTTGTTTTACTACAATGTACTACAATACCCATGAGCCTTAGCTGCCATTTCAAGTGTAAAAACAAAACCCATTGTCATAGTTACTGAATAAATCCAAAACTGATCCAGAATCAGAACCTGAACGGATTTGTAATGCTGTTAGCAAACAGAAGCTCTTTGATTGGACGGTTCTTACTAAAATGCACCCTGGGAGTTGTAGTTTACTTGTCAAGTTTTAATGTACACAGGCTTGTACCTTTGACTTTGAGCCACGGTAGTGACGCCGCTCTGTAGATGGTGATGTCGGCCACCAGTCCACCAACTTTGGTCCAGTTACTATTGGATGGATTGTCATGAATGCTAATGACATTCCCATCAGCCTCAGCTGCATTCTGTGTTTACTGCTAATTAGCTAATATTAGCATGCTAACGCGCTAAGCTAAGATGATGAACAAGGTAAACGTTACACCTGCTAAACATCAGCATGTTAGCATTTTCATTGTGATCATGTTAGCATTTAGCTCAAAGCCTCACAGAGCTGCTAGCATGGCTGTAGCCTCAGTGTCCAAACACCTGCACCCAAACACCTGCACACCGGTGGCGTCTCAACACATGGCGTGGTGCGTTGACATTGTCAGGAAACCCTACTATCCTATTTCCCAGCGCCGGCTCGTGTCAACTCTCCAGAAACCAGCAGTTGTATCACATACTGGCTACTTCTTCTGTCTTTACAGCGCTTGTGTAATGGGTGCCGATTGATTTTACGCTCCGTGATGCCACTAATGTCTTAAAAACCCAGATATTGTCTAACAGTTGTTTATCTCCAAACAGGAGCGTTTCATACAGAGCCTTTTACCTTGTACACGAGAAATATTCACTGTTCATCTTAACTCTTCACTTAACACAATGCAGGACTTCCTGTCATTCCTCACGTTCAAAACACAACAGCTGTGTGTGTGTGTGTGTGTGTGTGTGTGTTGATTAAAGGCCTTCAATCAAGCTGAGAAATGGAAATCATCTGAGGACGGATGCTTCCTCCGGCTGCTGTGTGTGTGTGTGTGTGTGTGTGTGTGTGTGTGTGTGTGTGGATGCCAGGAAATTAGTGTGTGTGAATGTGTGTGTGTGGATGAAAAACGTCCCCCTGGAGCTGCAAAGTTTCCGGTATTTGTAAAATGTATGTGTGTGTTGGCATTAAACAGATAGGATGTGTGTTTGTGCTGCAGGTGTGAGGATGTACACTGGAGGTGTTGGGGCTGGGGGGTATGATAGATGTGTGTGTGTGTTTCAGAGTGTATATTTGTGTGTATGTGTACATTAATTTGCTGTTTTGTGTTGTTGTGAGTTTGTGTGTTTTTGCACATTTCATCCGTGTGTGTGTGTGTGTGTGTTTACTCCAGATGACGTGTGTCACACTGCTGCAGTCAGCAGCTGAGGCGGCAGCTTCCCTCCAGAGAGAAGAGCATGAACACTTCCAGGCCGCTGGTTCGATTCCCACCTGGGTCACCTGTCTGATGCAGAGTTCTGTCTCCATCTCTGCAGCTCTACACAGCTTTTAAGCCTCTTTTAGCTCCTAGAAGAGCTAATTTATTCATGTAACCCAATATCATGAATCACAAATTTGCCTGAAGGGGATTTACAATCTGTACGGCACCCTCTGTCCTCAGACCCTCGATTCATACAAGGAACAAGCAACAGAGGAGGGATCCCTCTCCAGGACGGACAGACAGAAAATAGATGTCGTGTGTACAGAACAGCATGATGACAAAATTATAGATTGTAAACATATATGAAGAATATGGATCCAGGAGGACATCATGTTCAACCTCCTCTTATTGAAATGTTTGACTGGATGAGATCTGGATAAAGCATCAGCCATGACATTTTCAAACCTTTCTTATAACGGATGTTGATATTAAAAGTCCTGATGCAACAAGGACCAGCACACGAGACGTCAAACATTTTCTCCTAGCAGAAATGACGAGCCTCCAAATTCATGTCATGTTACATCCCCGATAGACACAACATGCTGTGTGACTCCCAGCTGCACAGTGTAAATACAAGTTCAAACTAGCAGTTTATTATAAACCTGGAAGATGAGCAACAACAGACAAAAGTTCACTAATACCAAACCCTAAACTTCCCCAACAACAACAACATTTAAAACAAATGACACGTCTCTAACGTCTAATTGGCAGAATTGGAACGAACACAAGTCTGTACAAATGTTCCTGTTCAAGCTCAGAAAGCTGCTCCTCTTTCCTGATCTGAACACCGCAGACATTTATACATCTTCATCCTGACTAAATCATTTATGTACATACATATATATATATATATATATATATATATATATATATATATATACTGAAAACCACTCTGCAGCTTGCATCCGTTTTCCTTGCAGCTTTATTTCCTCACAGGTATTATATGATACTGTATTGCCACATCAGAAATGCAGAGCAGTGAGATGACATCATGTGTTTTCTTTTCTGTAGTCATAATGCTAATGTAATGTGTTGCACCCATGTCCTACCAGCCACAGACTATCTGTTAAAAATGCTCTGATCCAACGTGTTCCCTGCAGACAGTGCTGCATGTTCATTAGTAAACACTGATTCATATGTTCATAAGTTGAGATGACAAATCATATTAATATCCCTCCTTCCAAAAAAAAAAAAAAAAACTTGCTAATGATACCAAACAGGCCCTGCTTGGCTGCAGATCTGCAGCCGTTTGCCACCAGTGTCTCGTCGTACTATTTGCACCACTCTCTATCTCTCTCTGAAAGTGAGAAGTTGATTGGCTGTCAACAACTTTCCACATTTCTCTCTTTTTTTTCTCTCTCCATCCACAGTGTTCTCCTGCAGCCTAATTAACACTAAATGTGCCACCGGGCAAATGCAGAACGCATGGCAATATTTGATTACATGAACAATAAATTACCATCAACAACACGCGCATGAAACACATTGGAAAATAGTGACAATGATAATTATGTACAGTTAAAACCACAGTGTCAGAGGGGGCGGCGAGGACAGGTAGAGCTGTAACACGCTGCACGCTGTTAGCATAATCACCGCTAACGAGGAATCTGCGCGGCTCTGCCAGGTCGTCTACCGGCCAATTATACATGCACATCAACAACACCTGAGGACGCGATACAGACTAGATAACGAGCCAGAGGATGAGCTGACACTTTATTATACCGTATTAACCTGTGCATTCAGATGTGGAAGCACATCAACAGTGGAAATAAGATGATAGCTAAACGGGCTAAATGAATTTATTGTCGGTTAAATGGTGTATGTATTGCACATATTTTTATTAAGATGAACAAAGGAGTATTGTTTACTTGCAGTACGTTTCCTCATACAGATAAATACAGTGGAGTATTAGATTATCATTTATCATTAGAAAAGTAAATAATGAGTTAAACTAAAGGCTTTATGTCCCAGATTATATATATTACAAGCAAACATGAGAAGTCAGGGATCAGAGGTCACTGTGCTGAGATAACAGATACAGAAAAACAGTCAACTCATTGTATTTCATCTCCTTTTTTGAATCTTTTGTTGTCTCATCTTTTCAGAATCAGAATCAGTTTATTACCAAGTAGGTTTTCACATACAAGGAATATGCCTCGGTATATTGGTGCATATTAAAAAACATAGTAATTAGAAAATATAAAGAAAGATAAAGCAAGTACTGTAAGTCAAGAAGCATAAAATTGACAATGAAATGTGAAAATATTATTAAAATATGTACAATATGACTGTTATTTAAATGAAAGAAAGAACATCTCATCTCATATGACCTTACTTACTTACCTAAAAGGAGTAATTCATCATAGAAAAAATGAAATTTACTTATGGTCATTTTGATGGATGCTGTTCTTCCAATCAATTAGATGGGTACGTTTTTTCAAAGTAGATAAGGTCTAATTAATAAGGTGACACTGAGAAGAAGCAGCTCTGACAGCTTGGCAGAAACATTAATGCAAAGTTATTTAATGTTGCCTGCTGCTATTGTGAAGTTTATGAAATAGATAAGATCGGAGACTTCAGGAGAGACAGCTGTCGATGGCTGCATTATATATAGAAATAAAAGGATATCATCTGCATATAAACGGATAACGTAACAGTGAGAATGGACATCCTTGTGTGTGAAGTGTGATTATTAGTGAGAACAAAAGCAGACGGTGAGTTGTAGTGTTTTGATCCATGGAATAAACACCTCTCCAAAAACAAATCTGTGGAGGGTGATGGAAAAGGTACGTCCAGTTAACTTTGTCGAAGGCCTTTTCAGCATCCAGTGATGTTACAATGGTGCTTAAATGATTTTGTTGTTATATGTTATATTATTTAATCTCAGGATTCAACGTCAACCAATAATCAGAATTGGTTTCTCAGCGGGTGTGTCGCTGGGTGGAGAGAACCTGTTAGAAACATGAACTGGTTGGTGGTGAACCGTGGGATTTGGCTTAGGGCTACGCTTCTTTCAGACAGTCGCCCATCCTCCCTGGCTTCGGGATGGTTAGCAGAAGCTAACTTTGGTCGTCTCGCACCGGCTGGGGGCTGGCTAACTACGGCTGACTGACTCTCACTGAGCCTCCAACGCAGTGAATAAACTACATTTGTTACACGTACCATTATCGCTAAAGGAGGCAGAGGAGTAACTAAACATTTGACACACTGAGCAGGAGAGTGAGACGGAGAGAGAGAAGCCATCGCTAACTACTAAGCTAAAGTATGGTAGCAAGCAGAACTGAATAACATGTAAACAACTGTAGGATTAGCGAGGAAGTGGCTAATAGGAGAGAGCTATGAGTGCTTGAGCTAGTTTAAGTGTATAGCGGGTAATTAGCCGCTGTAGTGAAGAATATAACAAGATTAACTGGGTTGAGAACTTGTCTTTTCTCATTTCATTTAATTGTATCTTGATCTTCAGTTTCTCTCTCCACAGGTTTCATCTTTTCTTCTTTTGGTGTTTGTTCAGCGTCACTGACAGGCGGGTGTGGAGCTGCTAAGCGGTGATAGATCCTCTTCAAGTGTCTAAGCTCCGTCACTGAATCCAAAGCTTGTGACATGTAGACATGACCAGTGACATGTTTGTCTCTTTGGTTCCCATCATCCTTCTCTTTCCATCCTCGTCTAGTTTCTGTCTTTCTTTCTGTTCATCCTTTCATTCACTTTCTCTCTGCTCTTTGCTTTTTCAACATATTCTCCTAATTTTTGTCTCTCAGTCAATCCTCATTTCACTGTTTCTTTTCTCTCCTCCGTCTATTTTGGTTTCGTTCGGTCTTCCTCCTTCCTCCGAGCTTTCCTCCTCTTTCAACATGCTCTCTCCTCTTTCTCTTCTTCCTCACCTCTCATTCTATTTATATCGCTCTTCCTCCACACTCTCACCCTTCATCTCTCTCCAACGCTCCCTCTTTTCTTTTCATTCTCAACACATGTTGTCTTCTCTCTGCTTTATTTCTTTCTTAACTCTTTCTCATCCAATAGGCCATCTTTTCTTTTCATCATTGTCTCTTCTTTCTACTTGCTCTTCCTCTTTTAAGTCTTTCGTGCTTGTCCACACCTCTCATGCTGCATCTTTTTTTCAGTGCAGCTTTTCTCCTTTTTCAGTTCTCTTACTCCTTTCTCACCGTCCCTTCTTCTTTTCTCAGATCAATTCCCACAATTTCTCCTCCAATGTTTCTCTTTTTTTTTTGTCTTTGTCACCTCCTCAAACCCTCACTTTCATCTCCAGCAGTCCTGCATCCTCTCTTCCTTTCTTCATTTCCTCCTTTCTCTAGTGTATGTTCCTTCTCTTCGCATATCCTTATTTTTTGCTCTCATCTTCATTGTCACAACTAACACGTAATTTGTTCGAATTAACACGACCCATGTTGTCACTTGTGCTGCCTCCTCTGGCTCACTGAGCGATAAGCTAACGTTACTGTGAGACAGATGCAGCAACCAGCCTCACCTTTATGCACGACCTTCCATCTACTGTGCTGACCGCTACCTCACAGTTACTTCTCAGGTGGTTTGGCGTCACAGCTCGCTAGCTTCCTCCATTTGCGTGAGCAAAGAGAGGAACAATAGCTTAGATTACTGATACAACAGTGCATGCAGCAGTCAAACTGATAATTACAGATCAAACTTTTTCCTATGTTCGAATGGTAGTTTGAATTTTGAATAAAAGGTCACAAGTTTAAGGCCTCTTAGTTCCAATGAAGGGAAATCTTAATGCTACAACATACAATGATATTTTAGACCTTTGTGACCCTTTAAAATGAAACAATGTCTGCCAGTTCGACCAAAGAGTGATTTTCTTTGCTTTATCTGAATAATTTTAGAGTCCTGAAGAAGCAAACTGATCCAGTATTTTACAAGAACAAAGCAAAGATTAGCGGAAAGTCGGAGTCCTGGCACTCAGTTTTGGAACCGCCGTTTTAGGCAAGTGTTCTTCCAGCTTAGTGTCGACAGTTTGTGTTTGTCTCTGTCCTGTTTCAACATGACACAACGCAGCTCCATAAAGAAATGGTGTTCCCAGTTTGGTGTGGAAGAAGTTGACTGGCCTGACCTCAACCCCACAATCACATGTTGAACCATCAGTGATGGGAAGTAACTAAGTACATTTACTCAAGTACTGTACTTGTAGTTTACTTTAGCACTTTATACTTCTTCTCCACTACAATTCAGTAGGAAATACTGAGTATTTTTTACATTTTACATACAAAACAAATGATTACTTTATCAAATATGATGTACTGTTATAGATTAAACCGTTCAAACTTATATAAAGCAGTTAAAATTAGCTCCATCTCAACCAGCTACAACATTTGCATGGTGCCTACATGTTTATGCATCAATAATAATGATCCAATTATATGATAATACTGACAGGAGCCATTCTGCATGATGAGTACTTATACTTTAAATGATTTAAGTACATTTGGTTGCCAATACTTCTGTACTTGTACTCAAGTAATATTCTAAATACATGGCTTTTACTTGTAATTTAGTATTTTTATACTGTGGTATTTCTACGTTTGCTCAAGTAAATGAAGTGAATGCTTCTTCCACCACTGTCAGCTATCATAGTATATGGCTGCAATGTTCAGGTGTCCACATAAATTTGGCCACATCTCCTCTCTCTTTGCTTTCTTGTATTTTCATTCTGTCAAAACAAAAATCTCCATCCTCTTCCTCTTCAGCGCGCTTTCTGTTTTGTTCTGCCTCTTCTTCTTCTACCCACACATTTCTGAATCTCCTCTGTCTTTCTTTTCTCTCTCTTCTGACACATTTTGCCTTCCCTCTCTCTTCTGTCAGGACACACACACACACACACACACAGCGGAGGTGAAGTCGAGAGGCTTGTCTTAGCGTGCCATCTGTCCTCGGCACTGACGTTGGCTCTAATTACTGCGTCTCCCCTGGCTAATGCTGCCTCATTAGGCCGCCGGAGCATGTGCAGCCGACACAAGCGCCGCCGAGAATTTGCACCAGGAAACGCGAGCTCGAGCCATTATGGGATCAGGAAATCTGTCTGGTGCGACAGGCAATTCACACCAGCGGCTAAACGCTCATTTTGCTTCTCTCTCCCTCTCTCTCTTTAGTTCTTCCTCTCTCTGTCGTGCTCTCTCGCTCCTCTCGTCTGGCTTTGGAAAGCGATTCGGAGGCCCGAGTCCAAGCACCAAAACAAAGGAGTCAAGAAGGAGTCCTGCTCCAAGAGAGACCAGAGAGGCATGCATGAATTCACCCAACACTGGTTTCTGAAGCCTGATACCAACATCTAAATCTCTGTGTTTAGATCCAACACTTGATGTTTGGTGTCAGATCCATTATTAGATAATTCCAGTTTATTTTAATCAATGTCGTACTTTCGTCCATCACATGTACTAACACGTTTATTGTTACTTGATGAAGGTTATTAGCAACTAAAAAAGGCAAAATCTTCTGTAGAAAAATCACGTGCTTGTTTACGCTGAAAATGCAGGTGCAGACACTGTAAACAGGTTAAAAAGAATTGAAATGTTACTTGTTTGCATGTGAGATGTACGGGACTGCAGTTGAAGTGACCGTCAAAGACGGCAAATGCATTTGAAAATTTAGTTTCAATATGAAAGTTTAGGGTTTTCAGTGGATAAATATCAACATGATTGTTGCATAGGTTACACAGATTAGATTAGATTAGATTACTGTGCATTTTTAGTAGCTATATAACACCTTGATTTTTTGTTATGAAGGATGTTAAAGGATAAAACTTTATTAGTTTTAATTTTGAAGATTTTACACTTATTTCTATCAGTTTTGATAACATTGTACTCACCAAGTTGACTGTCTGTTTGTAGTTACGCCTGTCAGCCTTTCAGTTGTAGCACATCACGTGCAGTTCACAATGATAACTGACAACTTTCTGAAACAATGGGTCTTTGTTTTCAGACAAAAGCAACATGTTAACTGGCGAATATCAACTGTTTTATCAGCTGTAGCTAGCTAGCTGATTAACGTTAACAAAACGGCGTCTCGGGTTGACTTGTTTTTAAATTGAACCCCATGAAGGAGTCTTTAATATGCGCTTGATGGCTACATACATGATACCGTGCTAAAAAACTACGGATAAAGCTAACAGGTAAAAGTCAGCATCATTGCCAGTCGATGATCCGTGTAGGAGAGCTGGAAGAAGGAGCAGAATGCAACATACATACAAACATAATGTAGTTAGCTAAAGATATGCTAACTCTTGGCCTTGGAGGTAACACTAGGTCACTACAGTCTGTAGGAGTAAGCTAGTTAGCCGAATATGCTAACATTTGCATGTTGGAGCTGATAGACAAACATTTTTTGTTTCCTTACCATTTGCTTTTGTGTTTTTGAAAAATTACAAAATCTGTGTGCTTACTGTATACTGTATATAACCATATAGTTATAAGTTTCTTTCAAATAATATGATCTACTATTTGAACAAAATCAGATCTGATGTTTTTATGTTTTGTTTCGTGTATGTATGTATAGTTCTTTTATTCTGCTTTGTTTTTAACATTTCAGCAGTATTTTTTCATGTTTAGAATGACAACTGAACCTGAACTTGAAAAGACTGCTGCCTCCATCATTTCATTATTTCATTTTACAAATTGAATGTGTTTATTACTTTTTGTGTTTTTCTGCCTTTTTTGGACAGACAGGAGAGAATAAGCAGTGACAGGACAGATTTAAAGGTAGGATGTTACAGTTACATGGTGCACTGAGCTGTTTCGTGGTTCGTGGCTCGACACGCAGCAGCTGCAGACATGCATCGTACCCCGCAGTGTTCTCATGGCGACTTCACACCTGAAGCCATCCTGTGCATGGAAGTTTAGCTCTCCCAGCTACATCTGCAGCTTCATTATTTAAAACTCCAGGTGCTGCACGAGCCTGTTTTTGGCCACAGTTAAATAATTCTGACGACATTGCAACGCAGCACTTATGGGACCCAAAAACCTCTCTGGTATCAGTTAAAACACTTAGAAAAAGCAGATAATTATGATCCATAATTAGGAATTTGACATAGTTTGATGTTGTCGTGCCTGCAGGTTACCCCTCATGGGTGAAAAATTAACACCTGCCAAAAACCAAATGCTGTTTACTCCACAAGGCTCTCAGGCTGTGAATTGAGCATTATTTGGAGCTTTTTCTATTTTAAAAATCCAGTTTCATAAGCAGACTATTCCCTGCTGCCTGTCGAGTCAGATGTGAGTTTCACTGCCTGTCTGTACCGCCTCAAGTCCCCGCAGGTCTTCACCATGAATTATCTGACAAACTGCGAGATAAAGATCTAAAGTCTGCATCTCGTGTCTGTGTTGCGGTTTTCGTTGCTCTGACAGCAGTAAATCTGTGGAAATCGATAATTGCAGTTTATCAGCGACAGACGTCTGGTGTCAGTAACCATAAACGGTTCTACACGCCGTCTGACGTCTTTGTTTATCGAAGATGTTCACGACAAGCTCTGTGGCGACTGGTTAACCAGAAACAACAAAAGAGCAGGAGAGGTTTATAATCTGCCTGCAGATCAGAGGGAGGCTGACGAGACGAGTTTAGGAGGAGAGGTGTTAGTCATGTGATCGTAAAGAGTCAAAGGTGCACTGAGAGAAGCTCTTAATGCAACACACATTTATTCAAGGTGACATAAAGCACTGAAGCGGCAATATGCAGCATTTAAGACAGATTCAACGCTACAGGTAATTATTGGTGTTTATTGGGTTTTAAAAGAGAAGGCAATAGATTTTCAAATAAAGCACACAGTATTCTCCATTTACAGCTCAGCAAACAGCAGCTTTACACAACAGACACAAGCAAACGTCCTGAGATCCCCTGCAACTGGCACGTAAAAACTGACCAACTGAGCGTTCGCTAAAAAGCATATCTGCTGTAAGCTTCAAACGTTAGCATGTCCGGCTAACTAGCTTACCACCTACAGTAGTAACCTAACCTAACCTAGAATTACTTCCCAGGTCAAGAGTTAGCATAACATTAGCTATATGCAAGAGGCATGTTTTCGGGTTGTCCGTCCGTCCGTCTGTCCTTCCCATTCTCCTGAATGCGATATCGCAAATTTGGTACAAACGTCTTTTTGGACTCAAGGATGAACTATGTTATTACTTCTTCCAGCTCTTCTACACGGATCATCGACTGGCAAGGATGCTGACTGTTTACCTGTTAGCTTTAACCGTAGTTAGTTTTTTAGCATGTTATCATGTATGTAGCCATCAAGCACATATTAAAGACTCCTTTATGGGGTTATCTTTAAAAACAAGTCAGCCAGAGACGCAGTTTTGTTAACGTTAATCAGCTAGTTAGCTAGAGCTGATAAAACAGTTGATATTCGCCAGTTACTGCAGCCAGAAAATTTGAAATAGTCCTGCATATTTTCGGAGTACCTGAGGATTAACAATCAGAACCACCAGAGGGCAGATCAGGCCTGAATCATGGTCTATCTTAACTCTGTTAGAACCCCCCCGCCTCTCTGTACCAGCTCTCAACATTTCAAGAAATAATCTACTTGTGTTTATGAAGTATTCCCCCCGGTGTCGTTTATCCCACATCATCCATATGTTCGTTATTCCTCCTGAAGAACTAATGGAGACGGTATGAAGATGGTGGCCAACTAGGCTGCGGACCAACTTCTCTCAGTGCCAGAACTTTCTATACTGCATGTGTATTTATGTCTGATTTCACTTCAGATAACGAAAATAACCATTGGCTGCTTGTTTTCTTTTGTTTTTTTAATGTCTCTTGTCTGAAAACACGAAGCTGGAGTTGATCTCCCGGAGCCCCCGAAAGATCCAGATGTAGGCTGCTGCGTGTTAACTGGTTTGTGCTCATTAATTTAGAGCTGACACGATACAAGTGTTAAGGTCGGTCTATCTTTATCACCTGAACTTGAGCCGTTGTCTTGAAGAGGGTCTCTGTGTCCAAATCGAGTTTTAAGACCTACATCGTTTCAGTTTTTTGCTTATATGATGTATATTCCTAAATCAATGTGTTTAATTAAATTACCACGCAGCAAATCTGAGGCCAGGTATTCGAGGAGGAAAAACATACACAATCCACAGGGTGGGAGGAGGGTTGATGGGGGCCCAGCAGCTCTTTTGCCCCAGGTACATTAATCCAACCATGGACGATGGAGCCCTGCTGTTCACTTTTACTCACTTTATTATGACGTTACAGATAAAGTAGTCAATGAGACTTTCTGGTGTTCAAGAACTTGGTAGTAATTGTTTGTCTTTTTTTCACAAATTATTATCTTGTGTGCGCAACACAGATCTAATAATTTGTGCACAAAGTTATCACGTTGTGGGCACAAGTTATTATCTTGTTTGCACAGAAGATCAGGATCAGATATCTTGTGCAAACACAACGTGGATCTTTTGCACAAAGATAAAAAAATATCGGTAATCTTTCTAGAGTTATTGGGCTCTATAGAAACTAAACACTTCTTCACAGTGAGTACTTTTGCTCGGGATCCCCTCACTACTTATATTTGGAGTAGAACAGTAAAGGTTTGGAGGATTTAACCTTTGGTACGTACTGTGATTCTCCGTGAATTTCAAATGTTAGAAGATGAAATTAAGGTACAGAGTGAACAAGTGAAAATGTATCCTTTTTAAGTGATTTTGACTTTTACAGATAAACTGAAGGATTAAGAGTTCCTTTATGAGTTATAAATCATCCTAATTACTAAATGAAATACATCATTTAAAACCTCATTAAATTATCTATTTAAAAAAAGCTCTGTTACATAGATGAAAAAGTTGGAGTTACATGGTTTTCAGAGGACAGCGACAATATTTTAAGGAATTGTGTACTGAAAATAATGCGGTCCAACTCAGCAGAGCTGAACTTCACGGAGACAAAGACCACAACCCTGAAACCAGTTCAGCCAGACTGAACCTTCATCACTGACCGGGCCGAACGCCCACACAGACGCTTTATCCCAAAGTCAGCTGTCCGCCCACAGTGACCCCAATTCATCCACGATCTGTCCCCAAACCTCCACCGTCCACTCTCTCCGTACATCCGAACGGAAGGCCAAATCCAGACCGACGCCCACGCAGCGACGTCAGGCCGAACCGGGCCAAACTCCCACCGCCGTCGGCATCCTTGGGCCTCGGCAGCTTCCCACGTCCGACCACATCATCTGGGAGGAAGCTGGGCTCTCACCGCCGTCGTCTGTTTGGGTCAGGCCTCAGACACCCACCATGAGAGGAGGGGAAGCACGAATTATCCCTCCAAACGCTGAGGAACAATGGAAATGTGCCGATCCAAAAATTACAAAATCACTGGAAAAACAAAAAAGACACCTACACTTATGACATGATTAATGCCGTGAAATTAAGACAGATAACTGTGCTTTTAAAGAGATATTTGGAAGAGAAAATTTAAAACAAATTAGAGGAGAAAATAGAGGAAACTGGAGTATGGAAAATGGAAAAGGAAGCAAAAGTTTACCTTCCTGATGTCTCATTTTCTGCTAAATTTTAATGACATCTAAATGCAGAAATGACGACAGTAAAACCAGCCAGTGTTCATTCACTGATTCATTACTTCAATCTCCTTAAAATACCCTGACAAACAGTTATTTATGAGCTGTCCTGTGCTTTCCATGCATCTATTTTTAGGAGCGATTCGGTGGCAGATGAATAAGAGTCTCCGTCAGCACGTCTCAGACTTCTGCAGCAGGTGGAGGGTGAAATGTCGCCTCGAGGCCCGTTCGCTCAGATCGGGCTTTGTGCTGCGTTTTCTTCGTGAAGAAGTGACTGGACGTTCGTCATTGTGTTTGCAGCCGGCCGTTGGCGAGCGGGAGCCGGTCCAGCCATCTTGTGTGGAAAATTTCGGACTGGGCATGAGCCGGCCATCTGCAGCTCCAGGCCTTCAGCAGCCAGCAGCCAAACGCAGAAACACTTCGGCTACTGGAGGCTTCGGAGGAGGGAGGACGGAGGAAATCAGCAGCAGAAATGTCTCTGAAAAGGTTTGACTAGTCATGAATGCAGAGTGATCACATCTACTGCAGTAATATCTTTACAGTCTTTCCATTTTTTGGGGGGACTTTCTGTATTTTATTTCAAAGTACGATCTCACCACGAGGTCCTTTTAGTAGCTGCTGTGGAGCTTTTCATCATATCACATGAGCTTCATCAGCAGATGGAGTGTGCAAAAATACATTTGTAAATGTTGGTTTAAAAGCGGAGGTTCAGAGTTCATTCTTGACTTTTTAAACAGCAGCTGACACAATAATAAATAGTAAATGTACTCACTGTAGCTACATTGCAAACACAATCATTACAAACATTCATTTATCCTTCTATCAGTTAAACATATTGATAACTGTAGGATGGTTCTTATTGTTGGATGTTTGATTGTATGTAAAGAGAGATGTGTGTTTGTATGCTGGTACCTTCTGAAGGTGATTCTAATGTTTTTTAACAGCGTGAATATTTTTATTATTGAATTGAATTTTTGTTTATTTCTGTTGTCAGAGTCAGTTGTCTTTCTCCAACCTTGACCTTTGACCTTTTGATTGTTAAATAACTGATATTCCTCTTTGTAGATCCAGTGTTAACTTTTCTGTAATAAAATAGAATTAAAAAACAAAAAGTTGAACTAATCCTCCTATCAAATCAATCTACCCATTCCTCTCTCCCTGATGCCACTGTCCCACCCCAACATCCTGTTTCAACAGGAAGTACATCACAATAAGGAAGGAGCACATGACATGAGGCTACCCCTAACCCTGTTAATATTATCATTTAATTATTAAAGTATTTACCTGACGAGGTAAAGTAATCCAGGGACAATATCTCATACTACATACTCCGGGACAGTAGGTGGCGGTATGCATCTTATACGTAGCGGTTGCAACCCACCGTAAAACCAAAAGAAGAAGAAGAAGCAGAGGCCTAGCACACCTGCACAGTTTGAATTGGGCTACGAACACACTTTAACAGTTAATCCACCTCTCAACACCTGAAAAGATGTTTACCCAGAATCCTCTGGGGTGTTTGTGGAGAGCTGATCTGGGTAAGCTAACATGCACCTTTTTATGTTGCACATTTGGGAGTTTTTCCTCCATTGGATCCTGATTAGGGTTTGTGTTTCACAGCATTTTACTGAGTCCACGTCCTTTTTGATCCACATTTTGTAAAAAGAGATCTGTAATCACCTTTTAGTGACAAGCAACTTGGTCCAAATACTGGAAGTACTGCTTCACAACTATCAAGTTATTGATGTGACAGGATTAGAGAAGACTTACCAACCTGTTGGCCACACACTCCACTCCCAGTCAAACGCTTATGTTACAGAGTGAAGCCTCTTTTTCTAACAATCAAAGTTATTACTGCCTTAATGCAAGAAATAATGTTAATTAGCAGCAGCTGATATATTTCCTGCTAACAAAGTTTGTCAGTTCAACCCACATAACCGAAGCTTCTACCTGATGTTTTGTATGTTTGTCTTTGTACGAGTGAGAAGAGGAAGATTTGATAAGAGAAGCATCGGAGCTTCAGCCCAGAACTGCTGTGTTCATATTGGATGAATCTGGAACACACAGTTTACATCCAGCACCAGCAGGAAGTCAGTGCAGGAAGTGAAGAGTGTTTTATGTAGAGAGGCAGAGAGTGAGATGGATGTTAGATCCAACGTCTTTTCCCGTCCTGCAGTCGTCACGCGCTGGATGTTGTCATTGAATGTAATCTGAGGTTTTGCAAAAGCAACCCTGAACAGGATACATAACAAAAGCAGGTATAAAAACCAAACTCTCATCGCTGTATCTTTACGTGGAGCAGCCGTTAATGAGTGAGGTAAACAGTGAGGTGTCAGATGGGACGGAGATCTGATCGATGAGCTTTTATCTTTTATCTTTACAGTCTTCAACTACTGATGAGCTCAGTGAGAGGAACAATCCAAATCTTCTGATCACAAATTCTCCAATTAATCTAAACAATAACTAAACACCTTTTCTCAGCCTGAGTGTGAAATTCTGTCTTCAGGTGTGTGTGTGTGTGTGTGTGAGTGAATCACAGTGTGCGGCAGCAGTTGGTTGTGCAGTTCCTCTGTTGTTCAGGAGAAGGTCTGGGAGGGAAGGTGACATCATCTCTACACCTGAGGCGGCGGAGCTGACACCTCCATCTCTCCGACAGGTGAGAAGGCACAAACAATCCAGAGCTCCTAATGAGGACGGCTGCTGGTCTCAAACTGCCACACATCCACGTTGTTTTATGTTGGTGTAAAAGTTTGGTTTTTGGAGGGTACGTGCATATTTTATCACCTGTAGTATTACCTGTTGGAGGTGGATCATTTCAGCCTTCAGCGCTGAAACCTTCAGTTGCAGTTTTACCTTTTGGTTTGTTCTTCAGTGTTTGGATATTTTTTATATCTAGTTGTGTAAAAACCTCGTCACTTCAGTTTGACAGAATAACCTCAACTCAACATCCACTTACTCATTTTTTCTGGAGCTTTTAACTGCATCTCACAGTCTGTATTATACCAGACCAGTGTTACTCAATCTGAGGCTGCAAATAATTATATAATAATGCAGCCAATACACATAATTCTGAAGCATCTTTTTCTCTTATTTCTAAGCATTTATAGATGTTTATTCTGGATGGACATCAGAGATAATGATATCCTCGGGAAGTGGAAGTCACACTGAATGAGATCAACATGTGTTCAGATCTGACTGAGTTAGGACTCTGAGAAGAAGGGAGATTTTTGTCTCTAATTCACCTCCTGCAGTGTCATTGCTGGATGTCTGTTACAGAGCAGATCCTGTCATTTCTCCAGGGTTAAAACGATGAGTTAAATTACAGACGAGCACAGTTAATATTTCACTCCCCACCTCCCCCGGTGATGTTACCCCAGTCTGAATGGGGCTTCAGTCAATTCAGAGTTCGGGTTCAGCATTTGTAAAACCTGCTTTCAGGAACAGGCTCCTGGACCAGAACCCAGACGCTCTGGTTTCATCCTGTGACTCCCAGCTGACTACAGCAGACACTCCTGCAGACCTTCAGAGCCGCCGTTCACACCTGCAGTAGGTGAGTGTTTGATACTCAGAAGGTTTTCAGGGTTTTAGTGGAGTCGTCCTTTCTTTAAAGTGCAGCTCACAAAGGTCCCTGATTTACAAACACAACAATGCGTGAAATCGACTCAGAAATATGGAAGAGAGAGATGCTTACCTCGTTCACACCTCTGATGAGAGAGCGGAGGTGTGTGTGTGTGTGTGAGAGTTTGAAGGTGGGATAATTGATTTGGACGGTTGCCAGGAAGCAGGGACATCTGCTGACATCACACCACACACCTGAAACCTGTACATGCTGATTCCACCATATCTGCACACACACACACACACACACACACACACACACACACACACAGTTTGAATTCATCAGCTCCTCATGAACATCCTCATTAGCATACTGTGTGTGTGTGTGTGTGTGTGTATGAAGAAATCATTGTTTCAGCACTGAACTGGTGCAGCGCCTCCTGTAGCAGTTTATTAAAGCACAGAATAGGTTTCAGTTCTGTGTCATCATTTCTGTTTATTAAATGTGATGATGAATGATTCACTTCAGGTGTCCCAAAGTAACACAAGTGACATAAACTCCTTCAGTGTTTGGCTAAAGACCACATCAGTGATGTAGCGGCTGCTTGCAGAGCTAGTTAGTGAGTTACTGTGCCTGGTGAGCTAACCAGAAACATGCTAACTTGCCAAGAACATGCTAGCATTACCTAGCTGCAAAGGGAGACTTTGAATGGACCAGCAGGGGTTGCTGAGCTAGCGAGCTAATCTGCTAGCATGTTTACTATCGGCTACATCTCGCAGACCACACTGACTGCGGGGTTGATTATATTGTTTTATTTGTTTTTTATATTTTTATTTCTTTTCCCATGTTCCTCCCTGAAATATATTAAAACTGATCCACCTGCAAAGTACCGCTAACCTCAGTGACAAATATGTTTCTTCACAATAAAAGGTTTGCTGATTGAATGCTTTTAATGTGAAGCGGTGTCAGCAGGAAATGTTTGATTTGAAAGTAACTTTAAACTGCTCTGATACAGCTACCAGTGAACAGAGAGGCTTCTGTCACTGAGATAAAACTACAAACATTAACATTGGACAACATGCTGCATCGTTTCTTGTTCATCTCTTGTGAGTGTGACCCGGCCGCTAACAACTAAAACTACCAAATAAAGAGGTAATGACTGAATGAATCACTGATGGGTGTGGTCGGGTGTAGTCAGAGGCGTGCTCTGTTGCACCTGTAACCCCACTCAGCAGTGATGTCACAGTGTACTGACACACCTGGAGTACACTTGTACATCACTGCAGCAAGGTTAGAAGTAAGAGCAAGGCTTTCAGCTGCTGTTGTTTTATACACAATTATATACAGTGAGTTTCTGTCAGCACCCACAGCTCTGACTGCCTTCCAGCGTCCCTGGCCAGGAACCAAGTGTAAATATATTCAGTCTAAAAACACTGGAATCAGCTTGTAAAATGTGTAAATATCAATTGTAGAATGTAAACTTGGCCAAAACCTAAATTTCCCAAATAAAATACACAAGACACGACCTCGGAGCTACAACCCAGGATGAAACATGTTTGAGGTGAATATTTTCCTGATCATCTAAGACTTATTGTGATTTGATCTGCTGTCATGCGTCTCTCCGTCTTTAATGGCTGTAGTGTTTTGTCTTTCCTCTCTCTTTTTGTGTGTTTGTCTTGCTGTGTTTCTCTCTCCACCCACCCGCTCGGCTCAGCGCTGCCTCAGAATCTGTTTCACTCACTAAATTGGCTCCTCAGACACCCTTCCCCTTCTTCCTCATCTCTCATTTAAAAAGTGAGAAATTATAATTATCTGAATTATGCTTTTAATGATGCGTTAATTAGAGTCATGGAGTGAGATTAGCCTATGAAGTATTACTTGTGAAATCCTTCCAGATTCATACGAGCTTCTCATGCAGGCAGAGAGAGGAGGGAGAGGGAGAGAAATGTTGCTGTGCTCGGTGATTAGCGCACCAATAAATAACAGAACAGATTGTGGTGCATATGCTTACGATTACAACTTTTAAACCAACGCTTTAAACTCACACCGACTGTCTTGTGCTGGCAAGAGGTTTCTGTACTAACAGCCCAGTCAGTTTTGTGTTTCCTTCAGAGGCTCTCTGTGCAATTCTCACCAAATGTGAACTATTATTATACTGTGTGAGGGGAAAAAAACTGATCTCTCAGCTTTGACTGCCTGCAAGCTGAACTAACACTGCAAAATGACATCGTCTCCAGGAGGAAGTGTTTGGAAAAATTTTAGATTCTTCTTAAAGCTGCAATTATTTACATTTTATATGAACAATCAATCAAATGCCTGTCTGTAATGTGAAAGGAGCTGCTCATATTTATAAACCCACAGAGAAATGACACCATCTCTGCAGCTCTGTGGAGCTTTTAGCCTCTTTTAGCTCCTAGTTTTGGTTTTGCGGCACATTTTCTGTCTGGTTCAGTCTCAGTGTTTCCAGCAGCAGCAGCAGCTCTGATAAACCCACTGAACACTACCTGCTCAGCAGCAAAACAGACACATTTAGAGACTAGCTGGTGAAGAAAACAGCTAAAGAGACAGATACTTCCCTCAGGAGTTGTCGGAGACCAAAACCAGAGCTAAAAGAAGAGTGAATATTGGACTTCATCCATCATGATCATCCAGTGGGGTGATCATGCTGCTCTGTGTCTGCTCGTTGAACAGTTTTATCTGTGATAGCATGTCGATGTTGTGTTTTCAGCTTGTTCCGTTGCCAAAAAACAGTTAAATCAGCTTTAAACTGAAATTATACTTTCATTGTCCACATAGCTGCAAAGATTTGCAACAGTATGCTGAAATGTCCTTCAGGGTCTTTATAGACATCCAATATTTATACATTTTTTGGGTGTCTGCACATGCAGAATTGATCTGATAGATTACAGTTGATAAGGTTTCATCGCCCTGATTTTTTGTGACTGTTTTTAAAGGATAACTCTAATGATTTATTTCAATTTAGGTCTCATTTTTATAGTTTTGTCCATTTCTATCAGTAATAATGACACTGTACTCACTAAAAACAAAGATATACGAGCAGTCAGACAGTCAGACGTGTTGGAAACAAACCAACAGTTTATCCAGATTATCTAAACCACTTTATTTGGAGGTCAAACTGAAAGTGAACACACCTGAAACGTTGCTAATAAACCCAAAGTACAGTAAGTCAAAATTGCTCCCAGATTTCAGCTATTAACTTGGTGAGTGTGTTATTTTTACTGATCTAAACTGAGGAAATGATACAGAAGTTGTAATAAACTGAGTATTCTTTAAGGAGAAAAATCAGGAGAACAGCAGGAGAGCAGCTTGAAAGTCAGACGGAGGACTTGCTCATTATATCGCTGAGAAAAGAAGAGCTTGTTTCAGCTTCAGTATTACCACATTTAAGTATCTGATAATCTGCGTGAAACAATTTGTTCTGGCAGAGAATGAAGCAAACACAGAGTCATTATTGGTTCATTCCCTCTGTGTTTGTCTCTGCACAAAGAGAAACAGAAAGACAAACCCAAAGCAGTTTACTGGCTCATTGCTATTATGTAAAACATGTGTGCCATTATTACCCTCCTTGTTCCAGTCAGCTTCTCACATTTACATGGAGGGAGGAGGGAGAGGGAGGCTCTCCTTTCTCAGCCACAAAAACCTTGGCTGTTAAACAGGGTTAATGCCTCTATTAGTGGTGGTGAGTTTGCTCAGATCCTACAGCATAAAAATGAATCTCTGCGGGGTTGAGGTCAGGACTCTGTGCAGGACAGTCAAGTTCTTCCACACCAAACTGGGAAAACCATTTCTTTATGGAGCTGCTTTGTGTACAGGGGCACTGTCATGTTAAAAACAGGAAATAGACAAACACAAAGCTGATATTGTCTAAAGTATCACTGGAGATGTTATGCTTATAAAACACATGGTTTCATTTAAATAACAGTTTGAAGCCCAAAGAGGTCAAATTATCCAATATTTCACAATAAAGCAAAGATTATAGAAAAGTAATATAAATAATACATTTATAAAAACAGATTTGTGAATCAGAACTTTGTTTTTTCTTCTTTCTTCTCCCATTAATCATATCACGACCTTGATTTATCTGACCCTTTGGAGGGGCCCGACCCCTAGGTTGGGAACCACTGGACTAAATTATAAAGCAGTTAAAACTAGCTAACTGTATATAAAGTAGTTAAACCTAGCTAACTGTATATAAAGTAGTTAAAACTAGCTAACTGTATATAAAACAGTTAAAACTAGCTAACTGTATATAAAGTAGTTAAACCTAGCTAACTGTATATAAAGTAGTTAAAACTAGCTAACTGTATATAAAGTAGTTAAAACTAACTGTATATAAAGTAGTTAAACCTAGCTAACTGTATATAAAGTAGTTAAAACTAGCTAACTGTGTATAAAGTAGTTACAACTAGCTAACTGTGTATAAAGTAGTTAAAACTAGCTAACTGTGTATAAAGTAGTTAAAACTAGCTAACTGTGTATAAAGTAGTTAAAACTAGCTAACTGTATATAAAGCAGTTAAACTAGCTAACTGTATATAAAGCAGTTAAACCTAGCTAACTGTATATAAAGTAGTTAAACCTAGCTAACTGTATATAAAGCAGTTAAAACTAGCTAACTGTTAGCAAGTAGTTTTTAGTGGTGGTGATAGGGTCCGCCATTCTCTTGCAGGATTTAAAATTGCAATTTAAGCATGAGGGATTCACAGGAAACAGTGCAATATGTAATCCTGTGAAATTTCATCTCTTTATCAGCCTCACTGTTTACTGTATTTAAGCAGGGTTGCCAACTCTCACACTCCTGGCGTGAGACACACGCTTTCACGTTCAGTCTCACGCTGCCCAATCAATTCTCAGGCCAAAACACTGCGACAGCAACAGAGATGAACAGGCGAGCGTACGTACCGTTGGTTACGTACTGTAACCCCCATTCTATGAGTATAGGCTCTTAAATTACTCTGTGTGGTCCGCGATATGTGCGTGATGCTTATTGCGTGTTGACAGCTGTTCTGGCAGAAAACCCTGCGCTGGAGCGCAGAAGGCGTTCAAGCAAGCCAGTGAGTGAAAGAGTGTGTGTTCATGTGTACATTTTTGTGTGTGTGTGTGTTCATGTATTTATGTGTCTGGAGCAGGATGGGTTCTTGTGTTCTTTTGATTCTTTTTGTTTATTTCTGGTTCTTGCTACTTGTGAACATTCAGTAAAACGGTGTAGTTTTGATAGTGGAAACAACACGTCTTTGACTTTCATTAGTGAATGAACAGTTAGTGTTTGTCTAATATTGTGAGTATTTCCCAGGGTGGCGTAGTCAGGCTATATCCTTAAATCTTACAATATAAGGTCCCACTCTCACCACATGTGTAAGGTGCACACTTTTTTAAACCCTGAATTTAAATCACAAATTACTGCTGCTGCTTCAAATTAAAAGCGTTCAAGTGGCAAAACACAGGGGTGCCATTTATTGTGAAGGAGCCACCTGAAACACAATTTCTATACAAAGGCGTAATCATTTTTTATACGGTAAAAATGTCCAGAAGGTCAACTCCTTGTCCTAACTTGCTTTTGATCAAATCTGTAGTTCCTGTGTTGTGGGGCAGTGTACTCCGTATTCTTCTGAATCTGTCTTCTATGTACGAACATGACTCTCTATATGAACGTTTCAGCTCCAGATGAACAGGTTCTTTCCTCTGGTGATGGATCTGGTTGAACCCTAAACAAACAGACTTTAGATCAGGTCATAAACTTTAGTTAGTGAATCTTTCCTCTGCTGCCAGATCTAAACCGACCGTGCAGTGGACATTTGGGTAATCCCTGTTTGTAAAAACACCGGCTGGAGCGTTTTGAATCGAAGGCGCCATCTTCGCTCAGCCACTGTGACGCCGGCCTCAGTGTTTAGGGCCTGGCGATGAGCCGCGGGAACCCTCTGTCCAAACCCCGCGAGGGAAATCAGTCTGCTAATTTGCAGGATGTGCCGTCCTCCTCCCCGTTTTAAGCATGCATGGCTGCAGCTAAACAAGCAGAGAGGAGGAGGGGGTTCACAGAAAAAGGCTCGCTTTCACTGTTTGAAAAGACAGAGCCGGATAACGAGGCCTCCTCTTAACCTGCTGCTACCTTTTTAAACAAATTAGCTGAGCTCACTAACTAATGTCTTTACTGTGGCTGGGAAACCTGAGGGTGGAGGACACAACATGATAACACACTTACATCACGATCAAATTTAATGTTCGAAGCACCGTTAAATAGCATGTAGACTACAGTTTGTTCGAAACATGTTGAAACTGAACAGAAATGAATTCACACCAGACGCGAGATGTCACTATTGAAAGGCAGTTGGCTCTGAACTCGTAGTTTCTCGTGCATGTTATCACGCAATATCTTTATGTCTTTACACATCAAATAACAGGTTCAAATCTGGCGTCTTGAGACGTTAAATTTAAAGCATTTCTAATCCTACAAAGAATAATACAAGAAATAGAAACAAATTCAAATAAAAGTCCAGTCAGTTAGTCAGTTTTAAATGTGTGTGCAGATTTGTGCGCCGGGCTCGGTCTCTGCTGTCTCCTGTCAATGATCAGCAGTTGACCTTCACATGTGGCAGAATGTTTTATTGTGGCGGGATGCATGGGATGATGATTGTGTGTGGATTAGTGTCAGATTAGATCAGTGACCGGCTACAACTTGGTGCAGTGTTGGCTACCGGACCTCAGATGTTTATCTGACAGGAACATCTTAACGCCGTCTGGCCGCCTCCTCCTGACAGCGTGAGCAATAAGCACGAGGCCAGATGACCTGACCTTACTGTACTGTACCACTCTAATAACTACATTGTACATAGGCTATTTGTATTTCAATGTATGTTGCAAACATAATAAACTATCCAATGCCGAGTAGCACATATCAATCAGTCAACAACTCCTGGACGAAAATAGTTTTACGGTAGGCTCCATGAGGAGTATACAGGAAGGAAACTGCATTGTTTCTACTTATTGATTCATACATTTGATTCCCTGCCCTGTGCAGTGGCTCTGTGTGGCCACAGTGAAACTGGGAGCATTGATCCATCATTATAGATGTAGGACATTTGTGAGCGTCACTCTGAGTGTAAAATAAAGAGCAGGAGGTTTCGTCTTGAGTCAGTGCAGACTGTTACCTCTGTTAAAATGAAAGTGCATCTGTTTGAGAGTAAGACAATTAAATGAATAATCTCAAAGGATCCAATAAATTTAAATATTTACTCAACTTTCTGAAGCGCACACATGCAACAGTGAGCGTATAGTTCCTAAGAATAACTGCATTGTGCATACAGTGGATACATCACAGCCACTGTGTATCGTCCACTTTTTATAAGGTTTTTTGACATATTTTTTGTAGGAAGCTTCAACTGTCTAAGCACAAGAATTCCAGTAAACACCAGGAATGTCTGTGGTAATGAAATTTATCAGTTCAGTCGTACAGATTTTACAAATCTGTGAGCGAACAACACGTCACGATCAGCAACAATCTTTGAAAGCTTGTTTTAGCAGGTTGTTTCTCTCTGGTCCTCTAAAGTAACTTTCTTTTCTGTTTCATTTGATGTTAATATTAAATACAGTACAAAACACAATACAGGTGTTGAGATTGGCATATCTTTAAGACAGTTTATTTTATGATACGTACATTTGACAACCAAGAGAATACAGTATTAAGATTAATACTGACAGTACGACTAACTTACTTGATTAATGGTTGTGAAATGCTGAACAGCCTGATGATAATATCAGATTTTATAGTTGTGAAGTCACCTGACAACAGGAGAATAGATGTGAGTGACAACACCTGTACTGTGGTACTGAGTCATACAATCAATGACTGCAGCTGTGTCTCAGTTCAGGGGCCGCATTCTTCGAAGGCTGCAAGTGAAGACCGAATGCGGCGCAACAAGTCCGTCCCATTTCAAAGGCTCCTTCAAATGCAGCCTTCTTTCCCCAAATTTGGAGGATCCAACGGCTGCATCCTTTGTGGCCTAATCTATCCCAAGATTCATTGCGCACAAGAGAAGATGGTGTCCCCAGACGTACCGCCAACAGCAGCCGAGCAGGATTACACTTTTAAATCTAAGTACTGGGTTTCAAATGTTAAAAAACCTCAAATCTCAACTGCACCGGTCAAGGTTGCTAGGCGACAGGAGCGGCATTTTGTCACGTAAATAGGAAATCCCCCGTAGACCAGACCGTCTTATTTGACAACGCTCGGTTTGGCCTTCGCGGCCTATGAAGACCTCTACGAAGACGTGAATTGAGACACAGCTTACATGCACTCTAATTTTCCACTATTACTACGACTATCCGAACAATATTCTGAACTTGATACGGGTCATGTAAACAGCATGTTTTGTTTGGATATTATGAATTAGGTCTTATTCTGAATGAAGCATTTTCAGATTAAGACGTGGGATATGCTGATATTATTCAGGTTTTAGGAGCGTTCTTTGGACATGTATACAGCTCATTCAGAATCTGCGTCTCAGTCTGCGACACACGGCCTCTTCCTGTTTCCGGTCAGCTCTGTGCTGGAAACAAACCAACCAGCCAGCAGTTTGCAGGGCTGGGGTAGAGATGCAGGCACAGAAGAAAAGACAAGGAGAAACACAGCTGCTGTTAAACATGATGAAAACATGATGTTTCTGGATATGAGCAAATATCACAACGCCGACCTTTTCAAGAAGGAACGAATGAAAGCGGGAGGCTGAGTTCAATAAGGCTGCATGTAAACGGGAATATTAGTGGAAGATTCATCTTCATTAGCCTGTAAACAGCTCAGTAGGAACATTGTCTTTTTCAGAATAAGGGCAAAAAACGGAATATTTTGTGCATGTAAACGTAGTCAGATTACAAGTGATTTCTCAGTCTCAGTTGTTGGACACAAACACCCTCTGAGACGACAGCAGCAGATATTTGATGGAGAAAGATTTACGTTGTTGAATGTGCAGGCTGACAACATGGTACAGTATGTACTATACGACTTACAGGTTTTATGATTAATGATATATTATTTAGCAAATTGAAAAACTGCAAACACAAATCTTAGATTCCATCAAACACGTTGCAGGAAACATAGTTAACATTTGTCTCCGTGATCAACACCTGATTAGCAACCGGGAACCTTAAGTTCACACATGGCAGCACCTTATAGCTTTGTTTCCTGCAGGTTTCTCTTTGGTTTCTGCTTGACCAAAACACTTCCACATGTCATCATTCAACCGCTGGTTGTCCAGGTGGTGTCCAGGTAATGATGTGGGCTTTGTAGATAATTGGCGGACTTTCTGGAGAAGACCTGGTCTGATTAGGAGAGATGGCATTCATCCCACTTTGGATGGAGCCGCTCTCATATCTAGAAATCTGTCCGAATTTATTAGTGGCCCAAAGCCATGACAGCTCAGAGTTCAGACCACAGACCTAATACAGTCTGTGGTCCAGACCAGGAGGCAGAGCTGCAGTCCTACACGCTTCTCTGCGCTTCCATTAGAGCAGTTACCCACCCTAAACTCCACAGAGAGGGTGTCTGCCCCCCGACCACTTAAATTATTTAAATCAAAAGTAAACAGAAGAGTTACACATAAAAACCTAATAAAAACTAAAACCACCACTGCAACAGTACAACAAAATAGGAGAATTAAATGTGGACTCTTAAACATTAGATCTCTCTCATCTAAAGCTGTTCTAGTGAACGATCTAATATCAGATCATAATATTGATTTATTCTGTCTTACTGAAACCTGGCTGTGTCAGGATGAATATGTTAGCCTAAATGAATCCACTCCCCCAGTCACATTAATACTCACATTCCTCGAGGCTCAGGCCGAGGAGGTGGAGTTGCAGCCATCTTCGACTCAAGCCTATTAATCAAACCTAAACCTAAACTAAATTATAACTCGTTCAAAAGCCTTGTTCTTAGTCTTTCACACCCAACCTGGAAAACACTACAGCCAATTCTATTTGTTATAGTGTACCGAGCTCCTGGACCGTATTCTGAATTTTTATCAGAATTCTCAGAGTTCTTATCAGGTTTAGTCCTTAAAACAGATAAAATAATTATTGTAGGTGATTTTAATATTCATGTAGATGTAGGAAATGATAGCCTTAGTGCTGCGTTTATCTCATTATTAGATTCAATTGGCTTCTGTCAGAGTGTACATAAACCCACTCACTGTTTTAACCACACCCTCGACCTTGTTCTTGTCTATGGCATTGAAATTGAACATCTAATAGTCTTTCCACAGAATCCTTTTTATCAGACCATTATTTAATAACTTTTGAATTCCTATTACTGGACTACACACCATTAGGCAAACATTCCTACACTAGATGTCTATCTGATGGTGCTGTAGCTAAATTTAAGGAAGTGATTCCATCGGCATTTAATTCAGTTCCATGTCTCAATGTATCAGATGACTCCTATGCTAACTTTAGTCCCTCCCAAATTGATCATCTTGTTGATAGTGCTGCAGGCTCACTGCGAATAACACTCGACTCTATCGCCCCTCTAAAAAAGAAGATAATAAAACAGAGGAGGTTCCTCATCTAAGCCATCAACGTGTCTCTTAGACCCCGTCCCAACTAGGCTGCTTAAAGAGGTTTTACCCTTAGTTAGCACTTCTTTACTGGATATGATCAATCTGTCCTTATTAAAAGGCTATGTGCCATAGTCCTTTAAAGTAGCTGTAATTAAACCTCTTCTTAAAAAGCCCACTCTTGATCCAGGGGTTCTGTCAAACTATAGACCTATATCTAACCCTCCTTTTCTCTCTAAGATCCTTGAGAAAGCAGTCGCCAATCAGTTGTGTGACTTTCTACACAACAATAAGCTGTTTGAGGATTTTCAGTCAGGATTTAGAGCATCATAGCACAGAGACAGCACTGGTGAAAGTTACAAATGACCTTCTAATTGCATCTGACAAAGGACTTGTCTCTGTACTTGTCTTATTAGATCTTAGTGCTGCATTTGATACCATTGACCATCACATTCTATTACAGAGACTAGAACATTTAATTGGCATTAAAGGCACCGCACTAAGCTGGTTTAAATCCTATTTATCAGATCGATATCAGTTTGTACATGTTAATGATGAATCCTCTATGCATGCCAAAGTTAGTCACGGAGTTCCACAAGGTTCTGTGCTTGGACCAATTCTGTTCACCTTGTATATGCTTCCTTTGGGCAATATTATTAGGAAGCACTCCATAAATTTTCATTGTTATGCAGATGATACCCAATTATATTTATCGATCAAGCCAGATGAAACTAATCAATTAGCTAAACTTCAAGCATGCCTGAAGGACATAAAAACCTGGATGACCTGCAATTTTCTGATGTTAAACTCAGACAAAACCGAAGTTATTGTACTTGGCCCCGAACACCTTCGAAACACATTATCTAAAGATATAGTTTCTCTAGATGGCATTGCCCTGGCCTCCAGCGACACCGTAAGGAATCTTGGAGTTATCTTTGATCAGGATTTGTCCTTTAACTCCCACATAAAACAAACTTCAAGAACTGCCTTTTTTCATTTACGTAACATTGCAAAAATCAGGCACATCCTGTCTCAAACAGATGCAGAAAAACTAGTCCATGCATTTGTTACGTCTAGGCTGGACTATTGCAACTCTCTACTATCAGGCTGCCCCAATAAGTCCCTTAAGACTCTCCAGCTGATCCAGAATGCTGCGGCACGTTTACTGACAAGAACCAGGAAAAGAGATCATATCTCTCCAATATTAGCTTCTCTACACTGGCTCCCTGTAAAATCCAGAATAGAATTTAAAATCCTTCTCCTCAACTTCAAAGCCCTAAGTGGTCAGGCACCATCATATCTTAAAGAGCTCATAGTACCCTATTACCCCACTAGAGCACTGCGCTCCCAGAATGCAGGGTTCCTTGTGGTTCCTAGAGTCTCTAAAAGTAGAATGGGAGCCAGAGCCTTCAGCTATCCAGCTCCTCTCCTGTGGAACCAGATCCCAGTTTGTGTACGGGAGGCGGACAACCTCCTCACATTTAAGAGTAGGCTTAAGACTTTCCTCTTTGATAAAGCTTATAGTAGGGCTGACTCAGGTGAGCCCTGAGCCCCCCTTAGTTATGCTGCTATAGGCCTAGACTGCCGGGAGACTTCCTATGATGCACTGAGCTCCTCTCTCCTCCTCTTCCTCTCCATCTGTACGCCCTCATATCCCATCAATGCTTGTTACTAATTCAACTTCTTCCCATAGTTGTGTGCTTTCTCTCCCCTTTCTCTCTCCTTCTGTTGCTTTCTGCAGGTGTTTCTGCCTCCGGAGCTGTAGAGTCTGGATCTATGGTTGCAGCCACCTGCTGCCCCCGTGCTCCTCCTCTGCACCCACTGCTGCTATTACTGTTATTGCTCTTATAATTAGTATTACTATTATTAATATTAACATCAATACCATTACCACAACTATTGCTTTGCATCCCTGTGTGGAACTGTATTGTGCTGCTCTATGTTCCCCCCCTCCCCCTTCAACCCAACCAGTCGAGGCAGATGACCGCCCACCCAGAGCCTGGTTCTGGTTCTGGTTCTGCTCGAGGTTTCTACCTGTTAAAAGGGAGTTTTACCTTGCCACTGTCTCCTAGCGCTGCTCATGGTGGGAACTGTTGGGTCTCTGTAAATATAAAGAGTCGGTCTAGACCTGCTCTACTCGAAAAAGTGCCCTGAGATAACTTTGTTATGATATGGCGCTATATAAATAAAACTGAATTGAAATTGAATTGAATTCCACTAGTTTTCTAGATAAACCCAAGAAAACAAGGTCACAAAGAGCGGCGTGTATTTCTTAGCTATCTGGTCTAAACAACAGAATCCAGTCTCCATCCAGCAAATCTCAAGAACTTGAGACACCTCGGGGTCTTCTAATCTTTACGACCAAAGAGTTTTCAGAGCTTTAAATTGTTGTGAAGTGTCTAAAGCCGAATTCACATTGAATCAGGCGCTGCAGCGAAAACGCAGATTTTCCCATTGATTTGAACCGGGGTTCTGTGTTCAGGCTGCAGCGGTGTGGGCCGCAGGGGGTGCTGAAAAAACGCAGCGGCCTGCGGCGAAAAGTTGAAACAGAATCAATTTTTGGAGAAACGCAACCCGACGTCACGCTGCGGCAGCCAATCACGTCCAGGTGAAGAAGAACTTTGTTTACCTGTAGCATTGTAGCATTAGCTCTTTTACCTTAATATTCTGCTATTTACTGAGCAACTGTGAAGATGGAAGAGAGACTGATCGATCGGCTCCGTGATTACTGTTCATCAGCTGTTCAGCCACGAGGGAGCACAAAGACGTTAATCTCCGTGCAGTGGCTTGGCTTGTATCGGTCTTCAAACTGGGATTGCTGGTTAGGTATCACACTCCCACACCGCTGCACAACCCTGCGGTGAATCGCCGCAACGCCTGATTCAATGTGAAAACAGCATAAAAGTGATGCAGCAGACATGTAAAATGTTTCCTTTCATGGAGACCTGCAGCCATAACAAACACGGAGTCTCTGGTTGACATATTTCACTCAGTTTACACATCATGTAGCTTCCATGCAGAGCGTTTAGCAGTGGACCATAATTATTAGCTGTGACCCATTTTAAGCCCAAATACATCATCAAGGGCCAACAAAGTCGGTCTGTTTCCATCCAGATCATCCTCCAAATGCAGCAGAGGAATTCTTTTAGCAGATAAAACTCATTTGCAACCTTTACTACACTTCCACAAAGACAAGTTTCATTGAATCGGTGTGTGTTTGGGACAGACTGAGTGTTTAGATGCACAGAGGAGGAGTGGATGTTACAGGAGGAGTTTAAGAAGTTCAGTGAAAGCTGAATTCTGACTCATGAGGAGGTTCAGGTCTTCAGGTGTTTCCTTCAGGTCCTGAGTTGGGACTCAGATTTGCTTTGTGCTGCTGCTCTGCCAGATTTCTGATGTAGTTTGCATTACATTTCCTCTGTTCTCTTCGACTTTGTTGTCACTATTTTAGTTTCCAGCGGTGTTTGCCTTCTCCAACACCTCTATTGGCGCTTAATTGCAATTCCTCAGACACTGTTTTTGTCATTTATTAGAGTTAAATATAAGCACTGCGGTAAGGTTGTGTGACTGTCTCCATCAAACCTGCTAATTGTTGCAATATTCCATTTTCCTTTGTCTTGAATGTGATTAGCACCCAGCTGGCATCATTCAAATCAAACATTATTTACACGTTCATTTTGGGCGCAAAACAGAATTTTCAAACCTGCAGGATCTTTTTTTTTTCTTTAACACTTTGTTTCCGCGGTCGACTCAGAATAGAATATACAATCTAATGAGTTATTGAGACTCCCTCCTGCTGAGCCTGAAGAAGAAGAAGAAGAAGAAGAAGAAGAAGAAGAAGAAGAGCCCACTTTGGGTGTTAAAATGGCTCGAGGGCCTGCAGCAGCACAGCGACCGCCTGCCTGCTGAAACACGACGACTGGAGGTCCTGATGTTTTTCTCTCTTTTCCTGCACAAGTTTATGTAAATGAGCCTGTGCCCCTAACCCGCCCCCCTCCATCTAACATTAATTAGCACAGTGCTACCTTGCTCAATATTTGGTAACAGAGCCACCGTCGGCGGATGCAGAAATTTGCAGGATTTGGCTTTTAATTAGGTGCAGGGGAGTACAGGTGCGCTAACGAGCAGAAAAGGAGCTAATTTGAATAAAAATCATCCCGTTTACGGGGCGTGGGGGGGTTTAAATTAGCGACGACGAGGTAAACGGTGACAGGGTTCGTAGCTTCCGCTGCAGCAGTTTATTCTCTGATTGAACCTTTTATTCCAGTTTAAAGGATCAGAGCTGCTCTCCACAAACACACCGCTCACCTGCACAGACTGTCCTGATGCTCTCAGTCCTTTAATCAGGAGGGCACAGTGCATTCATTTATTTTGTTGTCCTAAATTTAAACCCAAAAACTATTGAACGAGTGTCTCACCCGACATGCAGGAGGAGGCCACGTGACCTGGGAAAAAAATCAGTTGACTGAATCTGATTCATGTGGAAACAATAATCAAACAACATCAAGATTCAGGTTAGCAAGATGCAACACAGCGTGTGATGGACAGGTTGCTCATCAATAAGACACATCAGTCAAAGCTCATCTTGCTGAGAGAACCTCTTGACTTTTGTGTCTAAAATCTCTGGCAGTTCGGGCAAAGTTTAACCTTCATTCTTCATTTGCACAGAACAGAAACGTGAAAGGGATTGAGACTGACCTTTGACCCCAGAGCCTTTTAAAACTTTTTAAGGAATTCCTTGTTTTTAACTACTTTTATCATTTTATTGTGGCTTTACATGTATTACAGTACTGTAGTATTGGTTTAACACAGATGATAGCAGTAACTCGTTAGCGTCAGCAGACGTCATGAAGCTCAGTCGCCTTGTGTTTCTGATCGTCTTTATGTTGCTGTGATGTGAGCAGCCAATCACAGCGCGCCGTGAAACAAAAACTATTGTTTTTTAATTTAATTCTTTGAGGGTTTTACTTGTGATAGTTTGAATGTGACTGTTGTTCAGTTTAGCATGAAAACAGAGCGGAGGAGCAGGAGGAAAGAGAACATACAGCAGCACAATACAGTTCTGCACAGGGATGCAAAGCAATAGCTGTGGCAATGGTACTGATGATAACACCAACAGAAATAATACTAAGAGCAATATAATAATAGTAATACTAATAATAAGAGCAATAACAGTAATAGCAGCAGTGGGTGCAGAGCAGGAACACGGGGGCAGCAGGTGGCCACAACCACAGATCCAGACTCTACAGCTCCGGAGGCAGAAACACCTGCAGAAAGCAACAGAAGGAGAGAGAAAGGGAGAGAAAGCACACAACTACGGGAAGAAGTTGAGTTAGTAACAAGCATTGATGGGATATGAGGGCGTACAGATGGAGAGGAAGAGGAGGAGAGAGGAGCTCAGTGCATCATGGGAAGTCTTCCGGCAGTCTGGGCCTATAGCAGCATAACTAAGGGGGGGCTCAGGGCTCACCTGAGTCAGCCCTACTATAAGCTTTATCAAAGAGGAAAGTCTTAAGCCTACTCTTCAATGTGAGGAGGTTGTCCGCCTCCCGTACACAAACTGGGATCTGGTTCCACAGGAGAGGAGCTTGATAGCTGAAGGCTCTGGCTCCCATTCTACTTTTAGAGACTCTAGGAACCACAAGGAACCCTGCATTCTGGGAGCGCAGTGCTCTAGTGGGGTAATAGGGTACTATGAGCTCTTCAAGATATGATGGTGCCTGACCATTTAGGGCTTTGAAGGTAAGGAGAAGGATTTTAAATTCTATTCTGGATTTTACAGGGAGCCAGTGTAGAGAAGCTAATATTGGAGAAATATGATCTCTTTTCCTGGTTCTTGTCAGTAAACGTGCCACAGCATTCTGGATCAGCTGGAGAGTCTTAAGGGACTTATTGGGGCAGCCTGACAGCAGAGAGTTGCAATAATCCAGCCTAGAGGTAACAAATGCATGGACTAGTTTTTCTGCATCTGTTTGAGACAGGATGTGCCTGATTTTTGCAATGTTACGTAAATGAAAAAAGGCAGTTCTTGAAGTTTGTTTTATGTGGGAGTTAAAGGACATATCCTGATCAAAGATAACTCCAAGATTCCTTAAGGTGTCGCTGGAGGCCAGGGCAATGCCATCTAGAGAAACTATATCTTTAGATAATGTGTTTCGAAGGTGTTCGGGGCCAAGTACAATAACTTTGGTTTTGTCTGAGTTTAACATCAGAAAATTGCAGGTCATCCAGGTTTTTATGTCCCTCAGGCATGCTTGAAGTTTAGCTAATTGATTAGTTTCATCTGGCTTGATCGATAAATATAATTGGGTATCATCTGCATAACAATGAAAATTTATGGAGTGCTTCCTAATAATATTGCCAAAAGGAAGCATATACAAGGTGAACAGAATTGGTCCAAGCACAGAACCTTGTGGAACTCCGTGACTAACTTTGGCGTGCATAGAGGATTCATCATTAACATGTACAAACTGATATCGATCTGATAAATAGGATTTAAACCAGCTTAGTGCGGTGCCTTTAATGCCAATTAAATGTTCTAGTCTCTGTAATAGAATGTGATGGTCAATGGTATCAAATGCGGCACTAAGATCTAGTAAGACAAGTACAGAGACAAGTCCTTTGTCAGATGCAATCAGAAGGTCATTTGTAACTTTCACTAGTGCTGTCTCTGTGCTATGATGCACTCTAAATCCTGACTGAAAATCCTCAAACAGCTTATTGTTGTGTAGAAAGTCACACAACTGATTGCCAACTGCTTTCTCAAGGATCTTAGAGAGAAAAGGAGGGTTAGATATAGGTCTATAATTAGACAAAACCGCTGGATCAAGAGTGGGCTTTTTAAGAAGAGGTTTAATTACAGCTACTTTAAAGGACTGTGGCACATAGCCTTTTAATAAGGACAGATTGATCATATCTAGTAAAGAAGTGCTAACTAAGGGTAAAACTTCTTTAAGCAGCCTAGTTGGGACGGGGTCTAAGAGACACGTTGATGGTTTAGATGAGGAAATCATGGAAATTAGTTGACTATGGTTGATGGGAGAAAAGCAGTCTAAATGTACATCAGGTTTTACAGTTGTTTCCAAGGTTCCTGTGTTTGAAGATAAGTCAGTACCAACTGAGGGCAGGAGGTGCTGATTTTTGTCTCTAATAGTTAGAATTTTATCATTAAAGAAGCTCATAAAGTCATTACTACTGAGGTCTATAGGAATACATGGCTCAACAGAGCTGTGACTCTCTGTCAGCCTGGCTACAGTGCTGAACAGAAACCTGGGGTTGTTCTTATCTTACCATAACCACAATCTTTCCATAACCTTAACCATACTGTAGTTGCCATGCACATTCTTATCTGGCAATATAGGTGGGGTATGAGATATCTTGTGTGCAAAGTCAATATGGTGGTCCATTTTATAATTTTCTCTATGTTTATGCTTTCCATTTGTCTATACTAAGGCCTCCCTAATGCCCTCATTTTTTTTGTACAGACAGCAGATATTTCAAAATGAGTGCTTAATGGAGGGTAGGAATCTTGAATGGTAGCCATTAAAGTCATTGTATTTATTTATTTTGTGTGAGTTTAGACTCGATCCACAACTGTTGGATGGATTGTCATGAAACTTAGACATTCATGGTTCCCAAAAAATAAATCCTATTGACTTTTCCTCTTATCGATGGGTCAAAGTTTTCACTTATTATCTCAACATCTACCAGATGGATTGGCACAACATTTTGGTACGGATGAACTGAAATAACTTTGGTGATTCTCTGACTTTTCAGAGCCATCATCAGGTCAACATTTTCATTTGTCCAACATTTTGGTTTTTGACCAAATACCTGCAGAACTAATGGCATTCCCATCAGTCTCAGCTGTACTTTATGTTTACTGCTAGCAAATGTTAGCATGCTAACACTAAGATGAACATGGTATTATACCTGCTAAACATCAGCATCTTAACATTGTCATTGTGGGTATGTCAGCATGCTGATGTTAGCATTTAGCTCAAACTGACTAGACAGTAGCCCAGTTCAGACTAAAGATTCGCAACGAGGCAAATTGAAATTTGCAACTACTTGCAATGTGCTGGTCTGCAACATTCTGAAACCTGCCAGTTTACACCAATGCTTTAAACGAGACAGTGTATCGTTTCCATAGCAACAACTCTCTGTACTTCCGTTGTAACTGCTGGCTTTTCAGGCTTTTTTTGTAGCTGGATGTAATTTGTAGCATCTGAAAATATGAATGAGGATACTGAGCTACTTGCTACAGTTGCATTTCTAGTATTGACGAAAAAGGCTGAGTCATAGGAGACGCCATCAGTTGGCTTGAGTTGAGCTGAGACAGACGAGTTCACACCGCTGCAACTTTTCCCTGCAACTTTCTAAAACGGTTTCGTATTGTCTCCAATCTTTGGCCTGATCTGGCCTTTACTCTTGATTGATTAATTAATGGATTGTAGTCCCCCAAACAACCAAACTACAAATTTCTACCACAGTGGTATAGGCAACAGGGTCAGAGTAAAGATTAAAACCTTACCATCCTGATCAAAAGAAAAGATAAGAATAATTAGATCAACTCTGTACTTCATGTGAACAGAGGAAGATAACAGTAAACACTAGTTCACAATTTAGCCTTAAAGAAGAAGGTTCAAGAAGGTTCTGGGTTTGAGTCTTGACCCTGATCTTAGAGATGGCTCAGCTCTACCCAAAGGTTTGTTTTTTTTCCACATTAGTAATAGACTGTGAAACTGTCCAGGAAGTTTTCAAGCCGCCTGCACAGTCTCAGCCGATCTCTGAATACCACAGAGATTGGCGTCACTCACAGCGTTTGGCCCACATAAACGGTGATGGCCTGCCAAACGTAGCACAATTATGATCTGTGATCATAACAAGTGCTATCTAATCAGCACTTACTGGGTAAAATTCTATGTATTTTCAGCCTGGAACTTTCTCCAGCACACATCCACAGGTCCAAAGCAATCACCAAAACATAAAGCAATCACAACACATCCTTTCATTATAGTGATGCACGCACTGCAATGGAACAAATTTCTTCTACTTCTGATGTTTCAAAAATCCACTCTTGCTTCCCTTGCAGCAATAATAATAATAATAATGTTGGTAGTTGGACAAGGAACCCATTAATTACTGTGATGCCATTCTCCTGTCATTTTGGATTTGTCATAAACACAATAAAACCTTTCACATCAGTTGTCATCTTAGTTACAACTTGGATGGATTCCATATCTCCTATTAGGCACCATAAAAATATGCTAATAAGTGCTTCAACACATGCTGTAAACATGCGCTATTGTGGGCAGTGGACAATTTCAAAATCAAAATATGTTAACACAAATAAAATCAACCTTACTTACAAACAAAGCAATATATATGTGCTTCAATTGTGGTTATTATGGTACATTTAAAAAATGAAATCAGGTGATTTTGTATAAATCTTTAAAGAACAGAAAAGAAGAATAGCCATTACAATGAAAGCCTGTTCTTCTGCTTCTTGCAATGTGACATGAATACAGCAGAAAACAGCCCCCTGTAGTTCATTAAAAACACAAGTCATTTAAAGCTTTCCTCTCCACCAACTCCTGAGAAAAATATCTGACGCTATAGCTGCTAAATGCTTCACTATGTTCACCAGCTAGTCTCTGACTTTGTCTGTCTGCTGTTTGCTGCTGGGCGGGTAATGTACAGTGAGTTTATCTTTTTAACAAGAAACAGCTGCCTGCTGCTGCTGGAAACCAGGTTGATGAGAGCTGTGAGACTGAACCAAAACAGTAAAGTTGCGGTCCATAAAACCAAAACAATGAGCTAAAAGAGGCTAAAGCACTTTGTAGAGCTGAGGGGAACTGCTGAATTGGTGATAATTCTCTGTGGGTTCATTTGTACAACCAGCCCCTTTCACATTACATATAGTCATCTGACCCCATGTTAAAATAAGAGTATTGATTAGTGCAGCTTTAATTATTTGGTTAGTCTTTAAAATTCCAAATACATAATGTATTGCATCATGCTGCTGAACAGCATTCTAGTCAGCCATGTATATTTGTCATTTATCCGGGCAAAAACATTTGACTATATTTTACCACATGAAATACCTCTGAGGCTTGAAATAATACTGAATACAAAACAGTGATTGGCAATAAGAAAACAGATCATTTTACAGTTGTTTTTCAAAGATTTGGTTTGAAATATTTTGCAACAGGTTTAAACTCTAAACTTTTATTGAAACTGACTTAATCCTCATGGGTTTTTATGAGTTAGGGTAAAATGTCTGCCTTAACAGCAGGATTCAAGATCAAGGGGACTTTGATATGGAAGTGACAGCGTCATTCCGAACCTTATCAGTGCAGGAGAATATCTGGAGTAACCGCTTCAATGTACATCAGGCTTTGAAGTTTGCCCTCATTATCTGCTGGTGTTTGCAAGCAAATTCACATTCATACAGACTGCAGCAAGTGTAGTTTGAAATATCTGACACAGACATGACAAGAGTTGGAACTCAGTTAGTGAAATGACCCTGCAATGTATGATGCAGCAGAGGAAATCACTCAACACTCCATGGAAAAAAAGTATTCAACTGTTCAGATGATTTCAATAATTGTTTCAATAATTGTTTGCTTTTAGATGTATCCAATGAAAACCTGTAATTTTCTCAGACATGATTCCTCATCAAGAATGCTTCATAGTGTCACCTTCTCTGAATGTCTGAATGTTGTGAATCTTGGCAGAGTACTTTAATATGCAGAACACCTTGTCCAATTCAAAGAATATAAGAACACAGTGCTGTGTGAAATGTAGGACAGGCACCTCGAGGCCAAGCGTTAGTCTGTCGGGGGATCAGCTCAAGTCTCCAGCCCAGGAAGAAAAGTCTGTTTTGGGGGATGAGAGCGAGTCTTCCCTCGAGGTCCGAGGGCAGCACCGGATCCAGGGCCTAATTAATCAAGAGTATGTCTGAATTCAAAGATTCTGGAGCCCTTGCGAGTACAGTACGCCTTCCTTTCAGAAAAACACAATCCTCTGCTGACATCAGGGCTAGAGCTATCATATCACGTCCCTGAAGAGCTGTAGAAGTGACAAACGTGTCAAAATCCGAGCACGCAATCAGGATGTTCTTATGTCAGATTCTCATAAGAAAACAATAAGACGTATCAGTTTCATTGGGATGGAGTTGGCGGTGGGGGTGATGGTGGTGGTGATGAGGGTGGGGGTTGACACTTTACCTCTCTCAATCTGAATAGCATGCTCCTTTGCTGGCTTTCAAGAGGACTGTCAGGCAAAATGAATCATGGTGCTTTGTCTGCACATATTTTTACCATTCGGGAGCTGTCACATAGGATGGAAGTGGGGAAATGAAATATGAGGCTGGGAGCTGAAGGAAGGGAGAAGTGTGCGTTCTTTGAAAACAAGAAGGGAGATGAGGAAAATTGTCCACGCTGTAGATGGCTGGGGTTAATAGCTGTACTCTGGCATTTAACCTCTGCGATTAAGGTTTCTCGGTGAGGAAAGGTTCATTGCCTGGCCAGGAGGATACTGTTTACCCACAATCCTGTAGTCATTTAGACATCACTGCCTTTATGTGTCAAGTCTTGCCACTGTATCACTTTACCTTGATTGGGTCTGAGCTTGTGTTTGCATTCAGAGCAGGGAAAATGGCGGGCAAAGGGATTGCTTGGATCCACAGCAACAGTAGTAGCACAGGCTGCCAGAGGCTAGCTTAGCTAATAGGACTGATCGTACTAGTGCTAATATAAAAGGAGGGTTACAGATGGAGTTGCTAATGCTGTCCAGCAGTTATCTCTTGGCTGGCAGAACATGCTGAGACACATCAACACACAAAGAATGGTAATTGGTTTGGTGCCCATGCTGCTGTTTTAACAAGTGGAGAGAGAGCAATATGTTTCCAGGCCTGTGGACAGCTCATTTCATGTTGTGTGCTATGGGTTTTATTAAGTAGCAAGTGACCTATTCACTGGTAGAGGAAACTCACTCACTGCCTTAAACTGATTCCACACCAAGAATCTATCTTGTGTAGCAAGGACGTGCACAAGGCCAGGCTAAAGTTGCCTGAGCAACAGCCCATTTGCCCTCTCTGGCTGAGCTGCCCCTCTGGAAGAAAATTAATAATAATAATAATAATAGTTTTATTTTCACTGTTGTAGCTGCATAAATACGAGTAGCCCATAATTGCTAAAGTTAGACCAAATTAAATTGCTATATCATCCAAATGTTTGTTATGTTTTGATAGGCATGGCTCCGCGGGACACAGAGATGGGGCAGCCCAGAGCTGTACAAAAAATAAAAAACACACTATGCAAAGCAATGCCCTATGCCTCCTGTCATGTGACACTGTAGCATCCAAACTATTGTTGTTGTTATGTGAGGGCTCTGGTGAGTCTTTTGAAGTTGTGGAAATGATAAACAATGAATGGTATAACCAGTGGGAAACAAAATATCCACATATGCCTCCGAACAATGTGCAGCTTCTTACATTTGCATCACGTGCAATATTGGTTATGACTGCTGAATCATGCAAGATTAGATGCTGTTTTACAGTCAGTGACTATGAAGCTGTGTTGTGTGCGAACCACACCAACCTAACGCCACGTTAGCTTCTTTCCAGCTTGTGACATGAGCTGCTAGCTATGTTCTTGAACATGCTTCATCAGGTTGTGATGAATTTTCAACCAACGAGCAGATGTAGCGGATAGAAGTCGCCTTCCATCAGCCAGGATGAATTGATAGTATACTAATGTGACTGTGCCTTTCATTTACTGACGAAAAAGTAAATTTAGCATTTAAATTGCTGGTATCTGGTGTCAGATATGAATGTGCTCCTTGATCTTTCTCCGGCCGTCCACTGACTCCTGGTCGATGACCTTTGACCTCTTCCAGTGGATGCTGTGAGCGATTTTGGTCAGGTGGAAATTAAAACTCTTACAAAAAAAACCCAGCCCACAACAACTCATACCGTATGATGAGATTGATTTGTTAAATAAAAAAAGGCACATTAGTCTCAAGGTCATCTAAATGTGATTTGATTATCCAGAGTAGCTGTAGAGCTTGGTCTGGATAATGCTTCTGTTCCTGACCACTGGCAGCATCATGCCGAATGCTGGGAGATAATAAGGGAGGGTAAATAGCATTACACAAACAGCACTAAAGACTGCTTGATGTTTTCAAGCCAAGGTAAACGTCCTGCCCAGTCGATACCAGCCCCGTATTGACCTGTTCTATTGTTCCTGCTGATCTTCTCCTTGTTTACTGTATTGAATCTGCAAAAACCAGGGTCAACCACTGCACAGCACATGTTCTGTCAATGAAAACAGACCTGCTGTGGGTGAGGAGGGAGAGGGAAAAGGTGGATGTAGAAGTACACAATGTTTTTCTCAAAAGGAAGTGATAATGCAAACAGTTGGCTTTGGTTTCTTTTGTTTGTTTTTTTGCATTCTTGTGAGACTTTTCATCTGTGATGAGATAATGAGGAGGCTGTTGATGAACAACATCTCTGTGGTTGAGCGAGGGTGGTGGAACATTTGAATGAAACACCACAACTTCAAAATTTTTTTTAGAGGAGCTCACAGGGAAGAAACATGTCTCCCAGCAAAGGTTATCAAACATCTTGTAGTTTTGCAGATGTTAGACTGACGATGGAAATGAAATTGACCTTTTTTTTGTTTTTTTCTTACTTTAAAACAGGAGATCTACTGATATTTACAACATAAATGAGTAGAGTTAGCCACTGATATAATCTTTAA
Source organism: Macquaria ambigua (assembly GCA_008360985.2). Classification (NCBI taxonomy): domain Eukaryota; kingdom Metazoa; phylum Chordata; class Actinopteri; order Centrarchiformes; family Percichthyidae; genus Macquaria; species Macquaria ambigua. Next base: position 28,405 of record VMKM01002215.1, on the reverse strand, counting down.
TAAGGCATTATAAGCTTTGCATATGTTTTTTAATGTTAATCTGAAAAGTAACTAGTTACTGCAGCTGTCAGATAAATGTAATGGAGTAAAATGTGCAATACTTGCATCTGAAATGCAGTGGAGCAGAAAGTAGCATAAAAAGTAAAGTGCAAGTACCTCAACATTGTACTAAAGTACACTACCTGAGTAAATGAATTTAGTTACTCTCCTACTTAGCACCCTCTTTATAGAGGATGTAGACTGTAAAGCCCTTTGAGACAAACGTTTTGATAATCCAACTTTTGGCTATATAGATAAAACTGACTTGACCCAACTATTTTTATCTATTTTATTTTTATTTTTATATTTATTTTAATCTCTAAAATCATCTGTTAATGATATACTATCTGATATTAATTTTTGGCACATAATATAAACAAACACTTTTGATAGCATCCCTTAAATTCTTTTTTTTTTCGTGACAAAGATTTGTACTTAGCAGGACTTATATCATTTTAGTACAAATTTAGTAGAAATGGGCTTGATGCTATTCCAGTTTGAGAATGGATCTAAGGTAATTCTGCAGGAAACTGAGCTGTGTTGTTTGATTGCCATGGTTGATGATGCACTGAACATGAGGTTTTGTGGAAAACAGCAGAAAAAAGTAGACAGAATGCCTTGTAGAACAGAATACAGATTAAAGGGGGGAATGAAGTTGTAGTCTCAGATCCCAGCATGTATTTGGCAGGTCAGATCAGAGAAGAAACGTATTTGTAGCCGGTAATATCACACAGCTTTGCCCCCTGAATCAGCCTCATTCTCTGCCCCAGCAGACTTGCCGTGCCTCCAGCCTGTAAAAGTGTTCACTGCCGGGAGCCGGGCAATATTTTACACTTTCATGCTTCATTTCAAATTTACATCATTACAGTCATATAGACTGTCCTCGGGCAGCAGCTGTGAAAATATTTTAACCACAATAAAAATCTAGTTCAGCCATGGCCACAGAATAGCCTCTTATCCACAGTTGTGCTCAAGACGCGCATGCCAAAGCATGCTGATACTTTTCACACATCAACTCCCAGACTACTGCAGACATCCAGTCTAGCTTTCTTATTGGTCATGTCCTCCTGGTGATTCTGCAACATTCTTTGGGTCAAATGTAGCTTTGGGAACAATAGGCAGACTTTCTATTATAATGTGTGAAGTAAGCAGAGGGCATATGAGATATTACAAAAGTTACAAAAAAAACTTTCATATGTTACAACCAAAAACATGCCATGCCAACATGTGTTCAAACATTTAAAATGATTTGTGACAAGTGAGCCTTCTACCAGAGTAAAGTCAAATCTTTTATAAAAGCAGTATCAAAATCTAATGGACGTGCTTTCCTCCAGCACCACCCAGGTCAAAATGTCAACTTTACACACAAGTATTCACTTTCCAGTTAAATATCTCAACCTTTATTTGATGGATTAGCACACAATTTATGACATCAAATGTTGCGACCATCATTTCCGTTAAGTGCACAACGGCCATGTTTGATTTGAGACAACACTACCCTGTCAATATTCACGCTCTATGCAAGTGAGTACATAGTGTACACAGTGTACTGCATGTAAGTGTACTAACGAAAGTATCCGAATTGAGACACAGCATAAGATGGTGAACAGCTTATGCTTGCATTGTGCTTGCTAAACATCAGAATCTTTGTTAATAATTGTTATTATTAAATATTGTTATTATGAGCATGTTAGCATGCTGACATGCTAACATCATTTAGCTCAAAGTACCTAAGCATAACTTCATAGAGCTGCTAGTGGTTCATCCACAAACGCTGCCAGCAAAGACACTCTGCCATTCGCAGACTCAAAGCACTCTCTGTTGCCCCCCACCTTCTGCTACTGCTTTACAGAAGCATAATTCCCAACCTCTCACACCTCAATAACCGAGCCATCACTCGCGAGGCACTCACCATAGCACATGACCGTTGCAAATATAAGACACTTAGATGGAAAAAGGCACGTTTTAGCAGAAGATTTGTCCCCCCTGCCATAGTGGTGCTAAATTCTATAGCTTGCTAATCACAAGAACAGACCATGTATTCTGTACATATGTATTTATGTCGTATGTTGTTGTATGTAAATGTATCTTTGTTCTCTGTGGAAACAAATTTCCGATTGAGGACAATAAAATCTATTTCAGCAAATGCCCCAAAACAACATCAAGTGACTTTATTATAGAGCAACAAAGTCACAAAGAGTAGGGAGGAGGTCAGGGTGGATGGATGGGTCAACAAAACATGAAATTTTAACACGGGAGACCACTGTGTGTTTCCTGTTGCCTAGTGTCAGCCCATGTTGGTTTCTTTTAGTGATGACAGTGATTATTCCCTAACCTTAACCACATGGTTATTATTGTAACCCTGTTGACGAAGGTACACTAACCTTAACAAAGTAGTCATTTGAACCCAAATCATGATCTTTCCCTAAACCTAAATATGTTTTTGCACCTACACTTAACCAAACCTTAACGATAGCATTATCACACCATAAAACAGATGTATTTTTCAATAGGTATTTGTAATGGTTTTGGAAGGCGCAGACAAATGTTGTGGTCCTGCTGATAGGGGTGTCAGATCAGAAAATACTGAGAACAGCATCCGGCTAAACTGTCTTTAACAGGCTGACAAATTTCAAACATTTTCAACAGTTTTCAAGTAAGCTCCATGAGGAGTATACAGGAAGAGAAAGGCATTTTTTATTTGTTGATTCACTCATTCATTCTCCTGTCCACCGTAGCTCAACATGCCCACAGAGTAAGCAGACAGCTCACAGTGATACTGGGAGTCTTTATCAATCATAGATATGGTATGTAGACAGCAGGATATTTTGGGGGATTTGAACAGCTGCCTGTGGAGGTTCCACTTCAGTAGTACACTCTAGAACACAAGTAAAACTGGACTTCAACAATCATACAACACGGGGGGTCACACAGTGACATGCTTCTCTTGGAGTCACTATGGATTGATTCATTTGATAAAATGGAAACGTTTCTGTTCTGTGAAATGGAGAGTGATGCTCTTTAGTTTTGTTAATCATATGAATAATGTACAAATGCACAGTGGACCCTGGATTTATACTCAAATAAAAGTTGACATTTTCCAAAATAGGTGAAAATCATGTTGCATCATAACATTGGTATGCTGTAAAAAGGAATATACTCAATCTTAATGAAACTTTTACATAGAATTTATGATGGTTTTACGTCTTTATAGAAATACAACCCAGGGCTAGTTAATCAAGCTTTATAACAGAGAACAAAGCAGAGGGAGTCAACAAAAAAATATTGTTATACTGATCATGAAGCCAGTATTAAATGCATTTCCATGAAGTGCAGCTGTGTGATGATTTAATCCCCCTCCACATCCAGTGGATGTGATTTGCAGCCTTCTGTACTGTCAGTGTGTGTCGATGGTGTATGTCAGAAAGTCCTGAGATTTAATAAACAACTCATTGGGTTTCATTCCTCTGCCTGGGATCATGCTGATGAGAACTCTCCAGGACTACATTAAACCTCCCCCATCAATTTCATCTCCCCCAGTCTATTCACATGAGGGGAGTGATGATAGATGATCACAGCATCAGCTCTGCAGTCACGGACAACTCCACTCTGCCTTTTGAGCTGAGGGATTACTGTGGCTGCATTACAAATTACTGAGTAGCCAATGATTCACTGTGTCCCACCAAGAACACAATGGTAAAAACAGTCCACACCAAGTAGAAACATACTGTCTATGCCAGAGTAAACAATACTCTGGATCATTCCTGTGTTATTATAACCATTGTTATAACATGCTAACACACTACATTAAGATGGTGAACATGGTATACATTACCTGCTAAAAATGAGCATGTTAGCATTGTCATTGTGAGCATGATAGCATGCTGATGTTAGCATTTAGCTCAAAGCATTGCAGACTCTTGTTTGGCTGTGTTCAAGCATCTCAAACCATTTGGTTAAGATGGCGGTAAACATGGCAACTGTAGTCTGCTCCTGTAGATTCCTCCTGTACAACATTAGGAGGATTCACCACTTCCTCACTAGGGAACACATACAACCCATGTGTTCATTCAGATGCTCATCATCTCCCGCCTAGACTACAGGACAGCAAAAGGGGCTGCTCCTCCCTACCTCCAAGCCATGGTCATCTCCTCTGCCTCTGGGTGATTTGCCACTCCATCACTGTGAGGACCATGTGGTTGTTCACTGTCCCTTTTTTATTCTGGCCCCACAGTGGGGGAACAAACACCCACTGCACATTTTCCTCCACTGGCGTCAAACCACCTTTTCAGACTGCACCTCCACACCTCATCCTAACACGCACTTGAACATTTCCATCCATCCATCCATCCATTAGCTATACCCGCTTATCCTTAAAGGTGGGGTAGGCAGTTTTCTTTTGGTGTCACTGGGCAAAAATGCCATATTAACCGTGCAGCATATTGTAATTCAAGTGGTCTGAGAGCAGACCTCTACTTCAGCCCCCCCTCTTGGCTCTGTTTTCAGGCTTCAGAAAATCTAGCCCGTGACGGTAGACTTTAGCCAATCACAGGTTATTTCAGAGAGATGGTGTGTTCGTATTGGCTAGGCTACAGGAGCAAATGTGCGTGCACGTCCCTTCAGACGGTGAAAACTTGATTCAGTGGAGGAAAATCCTGCCGAAAATCCTGAAACTTGTGATAAATTTCCAACACCTCCCTTGCCTACAGCGGCGTACAGAACAAAACAACATGTCCCGGCTCCACACGGAGCTTCAGGCTCATTATGTTTGATGCCATGGCGCTCGTAACGACAAGTGGCAAAGAGGCATGATGACAAACAGTGGGGAATAACTTTTGACTGGACAGTGGTGTGTGTGCGGTGTACTAGCCTCTCTTCCCGCTGCTGGACGGCGTTGCAGCTGCCTCTGAAGCCTGGGGCGCTCTGCTCTGCGGCCGCGAAGCACTGGAGGGGCGTCTTTGAGAAGACAAGTCAGGGCGGGAGGGACCGCAGTCTTGGTGAGGCTCACGCCGTGGAGAGTGAGCCCTACGAGGGATACAGTTTCACTGGGGAACCGACTCTTCTGCTGCCGGTCGAAGCTGTGGGTTTGGTGGGAGGGGCTTTGTGGAGTGATACGAGGCAGCAGAGAGAGAGGCGGAAGGTTTTGCCTAGGTTGCACAGATTCTGCCTACCCCAGCTTTAAGGGTCGTGGGGGGGCTGGAGCCAATCCAGGGTACACATTGGACAGATCACCAGTCAATCACTCACATTTAAGCCTACAGAGGCAAAAAAGCTGAGCACTTGAACTGTGGCACTGATCATGCTTTAAGTTGTTTGTTTGAGAGGGTTGTAATTCCAGTTTTTGGTGACATCTAGCTCTGGTTCCTACCAAACTTGGAAGCACTTTGTCTGCCAAATGAATATAGTGTAATGTTTTGAAATTATCTTTCATACAGTTTTGACCGTCCCCCAAAGCTTAGTGAGCTTTGTGGTGACTCACTTGACAGGAAGAAGTATTTTGGAATCAAGTAAACTATGACCAAAAAGGTACCAAATCCTCCTTAAAGGTTCCCTCTGGAGTTCTTTACCTCCAATAGCGCTATGGAGCAGTTTTTTAATGAGTGGGTACCCGTTCACATTCATGCCCGTGTGCACACGGATGACGCAATGCACAGTCCTGCCAATGGTTTCACATTATTCCAGTGATCTACAGGTAGTGGTAATGTGCCAAGATATGCAGCAATACCTCAGCAAAGGCAGGAATAATGTTAAAGAAATCTGCTTTGCAAATGTTGTATGAGGAAGAAAATGCATTCAACACGTTTGGTAGACCTCAAGGATACACTCCATGTGTTTGGACTGGATAATGATCTGTCTCATCTGGTTCTGTGAATGTCACTGTTACTCTTCTCTTTTATAGAGTCTGACCAGGGATGGATTAACCTGCTAGGGGGCCCTAGGGTAAAAATGAGCTGTGGGCCCCTGTTACCCCACCACCCTTTCCTAAATTCTTTTGATTGGACATACATTTATTTGGGGATGTGCTCCATATAAGGATAATATCAACTGGTGCATTAAAGATATTAAAACTTGGCAAAGGGCCCCACAACAACACAGGGCCTCAAGATCACAAAAGAAGTTGACTGAAATGGTAAGTTGACTTGCAGTGGTGCATATTCCCTAACAAATTTGCAAGTAATACAGTTACAACAAAGTAATTGCCAAACAGTGAACCTAGAAACTTTGGAGCCCCTGAAGGCCTGACTTACTGTGGGAGTTCCCAGAATAAGGGCATGGAAAGATAGAGAGAGATGAGAATCTTGCATGGTTCCTTCATCACATACATATACAAACTCCACCATTTCACTAGTCCATGCTTGCCACATTTTATGACTCAGAGGGTCTCTCATTTTGTCAATATTTTATTCTCCCTTTCTTGGCTTTCCCTCCATTCATCTTCACTTCAGACACTGGCTTGTACCTGAGGGGCCCTCAACAAAGGAAACCAATCTGCAGCAAGTGGAGGGGAGGGCAGGGGCTGATCTCCATGGAGAGATGCTGAAGAAAGGAGGCGAGAAGAAGAAGGCTAATGGAAAGATAGATACTATTGTTTTATTATTTCATATGAAAAAGAGGAGTACATGTATGGGTAAGTGGAAATGCAAATAGCTCCCAGAGTCTTTAAAACAGGAAAATAAAGATATAATTAAAACAGTAGATGTTTGAAAAGAAGAAAGCATCTTGTTTTGTACGGAAGATGTTTTTATCCCCTTCTCATTACATTGTTCAATCAGAGCTCTTTTGCACCTCAATGAAAACAACAGATGGCTAGGCATTACTCCAAGAAGAGAGTGGGGACATATTTTATAGTTTTTACAATTCTTAACCTTCTTTTTATAGTGCACACACTGACTTGGTGCTACTAATATCACTGCATTTTTTATTATTATTTACATCCTATTAGTGCTGGAATCCAGACTTGCTGACACTTCAAAATATTGGCGGGCAATTCAGTCGTAGGGTCAACCTAGAAGATCACCGCTGAAGCAGGAAGGTGGTCTTCAAACTGTGATGGATGTTTGAGTAAGAATTTTACTGTTCACCTTCGTTTTCTCTGATCTGTTGGTGTGTTTCCATCCTGTCTGATCTGTTCATGTTTCGTTTCCCATCCAACTTCTTTTTAGTGATGTCACCATGTTCCCACATCTCAGCAATTACCTTGGAATACATTGGTGTCATAACTGATAGAAAACTTCAAAAATATGTTAAAAAAGCTAAAAAAAACTTCTAGCATCTTTTTAAGAAAATATTATAATTACAGATTGTCAACTGTAATTTTTTTCTCCACAAAAAGCATGAAGAGGAGGTTTAAGTAGTTTTGTTTTTTCAGCCCTGTGTGACATGTGCAGATCTTTCTCTCAGGCTGTGTATGGCCCTAACAAGCTCCAACAATCAGAGGTTGAATCCAAATGTCTGGAGTTCCCTGCACTTAGACCAGACTTGTTCTCGTGGACATTACAGGCATATACCCATGAAGTCTGGAGTGCCCAGGGCTGTCCAAACTCATAAGTGGTACTATTCCATTCCAAGATCAAGATCTTGACATTAGGCGTTTCCGGACCAAACAGTTCTGGGGTCTCACTGAGAGGAACTGCTCACTGGGGAGTGTCACAGTCTGTCTCCCTGTCGCTCTTCTCCAGCCACATTTATGTTTTCTCAGTGTTTTTCTTCTCTAGTCGACTAGAGGCCTGTACTACGAAGCAAGTTCAACATACCCAGGATATCTTTTCATTATCTGGTTTCACTAAACCTAACAACCGCGATCACGCTAAGCGGTCACACAACGCTGGTTATTAACTCCACAAGTCAACCCAGGTTTCCCAATCTAGCCATGAGCGCCTTCACATGAAAGGGGCGGAGTTTGCAGCATGTGACCAATCACAAACATGACAAGTGTACTGGCAGCAGAGTGGCATACTTTACCGACGAAGAGCAAACTATAATATTAGAGAAATACGAAGAAGTTAAACACATCATCCAGACTAAAAGCAACACAGCTGCAGCTGCCAAATGCAGGAAAGACAGCTAGCAAAAAAATCACAGACTGTGTGAATGCGTAAATACGGTAGGCTTATAATATTACTGCCCCATCATTAGTCTTCCATTAAATGAATGTGTTGCTTAGATGTATTCTTATGGCGTGTATGACAATTTTATCCTTATTCTTTCAGCTGCAACCCCGACAGTGTAAAATGGACTTGGGAGCAAATCAAAAATAAATATAAAAACATAATTCAAAGCAGTAAATAGGCTTACTTTCATATCTTATGAGTACAACAAGTACAAGGCTTTAGTGCTTCAGTCAGTCTCTCTTGTTGGATGATATCGGTATACAAAAGCACAATGAAATGGCTTTGACATTGCTTGCAAGAAGCTGACACAGATAAATCAGTCCCTCCGACGAGAATCTATATCTCTCATATAAATAGAGTTCCTCTCACTATCCGTGCACCAACCTCCACGGGATTTTCTATTGGTGATGCCGGTAAGAAGTGAACCACCGTCATAACACTGAAAACCCAGAGTTAAACCTGAATTTACCTCGCTCACCCCAAATTCTGCTTCATAGTACAAGCCTCAGATGCCCTTGGACTTTCCCTCCTTTCCCCTGTTTTCACCTCCCTCTCCAGACTTGTGCTCATTCACCTGCTCACCTGTTTTTACTTGTCTCATCAACCACTCTCTACATATATCGGTCCACTTCATTTGTTCCAGTGTTGGTTCATCCTGATTTCCTTGTGTCCTGTTGCTTTCTTGCTTTTTTGTATGTTCAGTCAGCCTTTTGTTGCCCAAACCTGTACTTGCCTGTTACCAGTTGCCTGTCTGCTTGCCTACCTGTACAACTACATCCCTTCAAGGCCTTTTCTGTTTGCATTTGCACCACCAATAGGAAAGCTGAAGTGACATAATCCAGCAGTTGGTATAGCAGCATCACTCACAACGTCATACACAACTTTTAAATTCCGCTTTGACAAGTCAAAATGGCGTTGTATTTCCCCTGTTGCATATACACTCAATAAAGCCTGGACTTCACTGTCGGTCCATTTGTCTGTGATTCGGTCCATTTTTTAAGGCTACCGTTACGAGCTGTTACACAGGTTTTTAAAGATGGCAGTTTCTGGTGCTGCATTGGCTCATGTGTTCAACCAATCAAGGTACACTTACGTCTGGACCAATCACCTTATAATTACTCACTCAAGGTTCCTCTTGTGCTGGGAAATTACCTGTGCTGTGTCTCAAATCGTGTACTTCCGTACTTACACTTAACATTTTGAGAATAAGTGTGTTCTCACTGACAAGTATGGTAAAATGCAGTGTACTATTAGTACCCGGATGGTGTACTCATAATGGTCAGAAAGTTGAGTGTGGAAGGCTGCACACTTCTCACCCTCAACGGTCGCCATCTTGGCTACGTAGCAGAAGGGGAGGGACCACCAACGTATGAAAATGGCAGCCGTGGTTGAGATTGTTACGGCTAAAAGTAAAAGCACGTTAATTTACATTAATTTTTAATATAACTGAATTGTAGTCAAGTGAGCAAACGTACTGGCAGATATTTCGGCGTACAGCAATCGCGGTAAAATGTTGGCAATAATGCTCCACCCGGTTGCAATCCGCCATTAAAAAGAAGAAGAAGAAGCTGTGGTCAAAGGTTGCGATCATCATTTCCGGTAAGCGCACAACAGCAGTATTCGATTTGAACACTACCCTGTCAAAATGAACGCACTACACAAGTAAGTATACTGTGTACACTACACAGTATACTGCATGTAAGTGTACTAACGGAAGTACGCGATTTGAGACACAGCTCTAGTCTGAAGTAGGAGCTAAGAACGTCCCTCAAAACAGCGTTCTAAGAACTACGATCGTTCCCAGTTCTTGCAACCAGTTCTTGCACCCACTGACATTGGTCATATCCATGGTAACGACTGAGGTCTGAAGGCCTGTCTTGTTCTGCATTTGATTCACTTGTGGCCCAGCAACCTTGCAGACTTTACGTGAAAACAGTAATCACTTCAGACCCATCATGGTAACTCTAAGTCCACAAGGTTTGACATTTAGATTTAGCCTTAGGAGAGACAAGAGGCAAAACACAGGGCCAAAAAGTCCATCAAGCACATGGTATTAATGGAAGGTGACCCAGACGATTGTATATGAGCAAATCAACATTTTTATCAGCTCCTCTCTTCTCTTATCTGGATTTCTGCAGCTGGACAGTCAGAAGACACTGTTTAGAGAGATCTTAGTGGTAACATCAACTATAAAAGTGTGGGGGACAAAACTAGGACTTGTGAGTTGAGTTGGAAATGCCTAACCACCCCCCCACCCCCCATCCTCCGTGAAAATTGTGCCCTTGTAAAAGAGTGTTTGAAAAACTCTTTTGAATCTTTAAATACAGGTATTCAATGCTAGGTGATGCTGCTCTTGAATAGGATGGATGGTTGGAATACCTTGTGTATATTTCTATAACCCTCATCTCCTCTGTTATTTATGTCCTGTTTCCTCTGCTCGATCATAAGCTGCTGGGGCCATTTGCCTCGCAGGCGTCAATATAATTCCACAAAATCTAATCTAATCAAACAGCAGTGACACGTACGCTTTTCCTGCTAACAACATGATCAATTATTCACTGTGGTTGTGCTTCCCTGCTTATTTTCACAGGTAAAACTGCACTGACTGTAAGCAATAAAGAAGCCATTTTTTCGGGTCTGAGTTTATTCCAGCTTCCTGTCAGAGAGCTGCAGGAGGGGACAAGTCAGAACACACCATTTGAGTTCCATCGACAGTGTGTGTGTATCTGTGTGCCTGTGCTTTTGTTCTTGAAAGAACCATTTGGATTTTTAGAGCTTGAAAGTGAGCAGGAGTTTTTTGGTTTTCCTACAAAGTTTAGTGAGGTAGATTCACATTTGAATGCAGTCTAGATTAGAGAAGAAAACGAGGATGAGGACAGACAGTCCTTCCTTACCATTACATCCTAAAATGAAGCATAGAGTATAGTGGTAATGGAAGGTCAGTCCGAACAAGCACAGTAAGACAAATTTATGTATGTTACAGTGTTGTGACAGTTGGGGACTGGTCTGGACAATCAGCAGCACATCCTCACTGACTCTGTCACAGTCCAGAAATTACCCAGCAGCCCCTGCCTGTCTGCCTGCCCGGCGCTCTGGCTTTACATTACTACACAGAAGCAGCAAATCACTCACAGCATTACCTTCTCTGGAGATACATTCAACTATGGCTTCAGTAGATATTTACAGACACAAGTAATATTAATGGATATGAATGTCAAGTCAATGCACTGATTTGACCATCATTACCATCTTATGTCTGTGCACACCTCTCTATGTTTAAAGTACTTTTTCATTCAAATGTTCTTGAGGGGTTTTTTTGCATTAAAATGCTTTTGCATTTTTTAATAAAATATACCAAAGAGTAGCTTGGTTTAAACTGATTTTCTCCTGGGTTTTATGTCCTACACATTCAAAAGATGCTATGATTTTTGCTAGGAAAGACACTGCCCACCACAATTTGCAAAAGTTGATCTTTGATGAGCACACTTTTTTCCGGGATAGAAACTGAAGGGAAAAACAAATTACCTGCTGAATATGAATTCCTCACTTTGAGTTACAAAAATGTCCCTCCCAGATGTTTGTTTTCAAAAACCTAAAGCTCAAGACAATGATATTGGTGCATCAATGTTATGTCAAGTTATGTATAACAGGGAAAAAAACAAAACAAATTAATTAAATGCATCCAAAATTTATTTCAATAATATTCTTTATTCGCTTTCCCCCTGAAATAGCTCAACAACTATTGGATGGATTGACATTAAATTTGGTACAAACATTCATGTTCTCATATGATTCGCTTTGGTCCCCTGACTTTTCATCTAGTGCCATCATCAGGTCAAAATTTGAAGTTGTCTGATAAAGCTTAAAATATCGCCAAATACCAAAACTAATGACTTTCACATCATCCTCGGCTGTACTTTACTGTATTTGCATCGTCAGCTAGAAAGCTCTCACATATGTTTTGGTGATTTACTGTAGAACACAGCATAAACAGCTATGAAAATGTTTCACCATTTATCTGACCTTGGCAGTCCAGTCATGCAAGTAAATCATGTGATAGATCTGTCTATGTCTGTAACTTTGGGTGGTCATTTTGTTTCCTGTATCTCAATAATAAATAACAGGTCATGATTCTAACCTAGTGGAGTAAATGCCTTCAGAAGCATCCTTAGTGGCGAGTTGAAGCCAGAGTGCCACACAATGTTTCCCCATCAGGCATGTCAGGGAGAGTTCAGAATAGAAGCCTTGCGGCTTGCCAGAGTTTGTGCCTTCCCCATCTGCTCTGACTCAGCCCAGCTCCCCTCTCTGCTCAGTGTTGCCAGCTGAACCCAAAAGCCCAGAGTTGAGGGCAAGATAGCCACTTGCAGATGCAGCCTCTGTCTCAGTGATGCTATGGAAAACAGGAAGATCAAGAGTAAAGCAGATGTATCTTAAATCACATGCAACTACATACATATAACAGCTTCCAGAAGCTTTAAATGCAACTACAGTACACTACAGTTCCTGTACTCTGTTTAGTACTGAGTTTAATACAACTTGCAGCATTATATCAGGTGCCTGGACCTATAGGTGACATAGGACACACAGAGGCTACATAACTAGTTGTTGATAAAACAATCAAGGTCCAGTTACTCACTTGCTCTGGAGCTTATATATACACCAGCTGGGGTGTATATTGTATTGCAAGAAAGTATTGTGGGGAAAACAAAAGAAATGCGTTCAACATTTTGTGACTTGGAAAATATTTTAATTGACAACATTTTTTTTATGTCTATAAAAAATATAATGCAGGTGGCAGTGCATTTCAAGTTAGTAGTACATAAATGTAATTTCTAGGTGACAGGATTCTCTGGCTATTATTTGAGACTGACATTACTTGAATACCTGCTTTTATATGAGATTGTACTGTACTTCCGACATGCTTGGGCATACCTGAAAACCCTATTTACTCAGTGCTCTCTGATTTGGACTTGTTTTGGCTGAATCATTAGGTAGGTACTGCACTTAGCTGTTAAAGGAGCGGAAGTCTAGCCCAAAAGGAAAGCTGAGTGTCCCCCTGTACACTGGTTAAGCTTGTGGTATCCTCAGCAGGGTTAAAAGCTTCTCATTTTTAATAGGAGCAACACCTGCGAGGGTCTGAGCAAGTAATGAGAGTCTTGAAATAAATTAGCTGCGCCTTATTGAGACCTGTCACCAGTGGAACAATGGCTCCACTGTGCCTCCAGAGTTCCTGCAGTGCTGGGCCGTTTCACCCCCTTTCAAAACCTGATGCCTTCCTTTCCTCAATTTCTCCCCGCCGACAGGCCCATGCTACCTCCATCTCACACTTAATTACCATTTCATTTTTCATTTGCCTCCAGAGTTGCCCCTGAGGCCCTGGTCCACAGCCCCCACTCCAGATGATGGAGGGGAAAAAAACAATCAATGAGAGCTCAGCCCAAGTCATAAAATGAATGCTAATGACTTGAGTCTATATTACCTCTGGAAAAGTGAAATTATAATGTGGGATTTAGAGTGTTTTTTAATGCCAGTAGTAGAATGCCACAGCCCTAGTTGAAGGATGAGCTGTCTGTTTGTTCCTATATTCAGAAACCTACTCTACTAAGATTGCAATGTTACTTCAGCTTTCAGTCGACTGTATTTGAACATCTCAAAAAATGCAGTTCAACAACAACATAGATGTATTCAAATAACAAACCAGTTTCCAACTACAGCTTGAGAGCTGTGGTCTCCACCACACAACGTTACCACAGTGGTACCAACATCTGTCTGAACCACAGTCAGGTACTGTAACAAAGGAAATGAACCCCAGGATATATGCAGCAGATCTGTAATAACTGATATACAAGCTGACTGAATGAGTTAAGGACTGCATTTCATTCTAATGCTTATCCATCCTTCAAGTCTTCAAAATCCTAAAGTAATTGTATGTGCAGTTTAGAATCACAATCATTTACTGTATACTACTGTAGTAAACAGAATACAAATGTGAAAATGAACATTTCCTTGTTTGCAATTTTTAATAAAAATGTCATTTGTGATTGTGCAATGTATGTAATTATATAAAATATGTTGTTATGTGAAGTTCAAAGTTCATTCTTGATCTTGGAAACATCCATCAATCAATTTTCTTCCACTTATCTGGCGCCGGGTCGCAGCAGGCTAAACAAGGTAGTCCAGACATTCTTCTCCCCAGCACCGTTTTAGTAAAGTTCAGACCTGCAAACTCACCAGAGATGAAAAAGGTGATATGTTTGTAAACTCAAGCCCTGTAGGGGGGTCTGGGGGAATCCTCCCCCCAAAGAATATTTTTGTGATTTTCACATGTAAACAAAGCATTCTGGTGCACTCTGAGAAGAAAATAAAGGGAAAAGACAACATTTGTCAAGAGGGCATGAGAGCCCTTGTTGCTGTAATTAGATGATTGCGACGTGACAACAGCTTTCTGAAATGTCTCTGTTCTCACTCCAATCTATGGGAAATTGCGCTGGCTGGATCTACACGAGTCACGTGAATGACATATTTTGAATTTCGCCGAAAAGCGACTAGTTTGCAGGTATGCAAGTTAGGTAAGGTAGTCAAGAAAGTCCTCAGCGGCAAGGCGTCAGGTATGGATGAGATCCGCTCTGAGAGGCTGAATACTCATGGGAGTTTGCCCATCCAGTGTACCTGCACCCCTGGGGAGTCCTGTAGGGGGTTCTGCAGGAGTATGGGGTACCGGTGCTGTTGCTATGAGCCATGCGGTCATAGTGAGAGCTGTGACCATATTCTCTGCACAAAAGAAACTTGGAAGGAAACACTTGGAAACAAGAGTTGAAAAAAAACAGTCTCACCAATAGATCCATATAGTAGCTATTTTGATGATTCTGATGAAGACCATGAGACATTGGTGAAAGCTACAGAACAACTACTGAATGGACCTTAAGGTGAGATTGTTTTGTCAACAAAAATACAATAAATTGTTAACTTACAGTATATTTATTGAATGTGCAGTATTTGATCACCATTAAACTTTTTATATTACCCATGGTGGACTTTACCAGGCAAAGTAGGCAAATCAGAGGCAACTCCCAACCAAGAGGGCCCCTAACAGCTACAGAAATAATGATATTACTAATTCTAACTTGTGTACTATATATTCTAGAATAACACACAAAAAGGCCTCAAGGCTTTCTTTTTATCAACCCATCAAAAGCCCTAACAGTGCCAGTATTCTAACGTTACATTAACTCTAACTAGAAACTAACTCTAAGAGTGTAGTTCATTTCACTGAGCGAGATTTAAGGAACTAAGTCACTAAAATGAACTGGTTATCCCATCACTAAACACAAGCAGACTGCATTCAAGAAAGAGGGAGAAACAGGAGGAGAGACAGTGCCTCCTCATGCTTGTTCCAGTGTGAAAGAAGTATTCCAATCCTTTTATTGTTGCCTGAGTAAAATTAGCAATACCACAACATAAAAATACATTTAAATTCCTGCATTTAAAGTTTGACTTAAAGGTGCATAAGTATTACTAGCAAAATGTTTAAACGTTCTTTGAGTATTAAAAGGAAAAGTACTCACAATGCAGAATGGCCTCTTTCAGAGTGTTGCATTATGGATTATTATTAATATGGATGAATTACTGTGGAAGCAGTGTTTCACTGTTGCAGTACAAGAAGAAGAAAAAAAAGCATGTTGTGTCGTGTTTTCTAATCTAATCATAGGTTTGGTTTTGTGTGTCAAATCTTAATCTGTAAAGTAACTGTCAAATAAATGGAGTGGAGTAAAAAGTACAGGAGTCCCTCTGAATGTAGTGGAGTATGAAGTATGAAGTAGCATGAAATTGAAAGTATTTATACTTAACCTGCAAGTACAGTACAGCACAGCACTATGTACTTAGTGGCTTTCCACAACTGGCTGGCCTAGTGAGCAGTTCTTGTGGGAACCAGAGGAAAAAGCAAAGTAAATGAGCGCATCCATTGCAACCCATAACCTCCTTCATATCGTCATTATTTGTTAACCCTAATACATTAAACTCTCAATGAATTGTCAATTAATACCAAACACATTCTCAATTAGTGAAAGGCTGAGAAAAAGGCATGAGGGAGGCCCAGTGTCAAATCAATAAATCTGACAAAGGAAGGGATTATACACATTAAAATATAGAGTACTAAAAACATGATACATATCTATGCATTAAACTGTATGGAAATCAATGTGCAATTCAACACATGCATGTTTTCTTTAACTGTTTTTACTTTTAATTAATTTATATTCATTTTCTTATATTTAATTTCCCCCCCTGAATCCTGTGACAAACTGCTATCCTACTGAGGATGTATAAAGTTCCTTCTTATTTTATCATTAGCTCCCTAAATTGCCTTTTCATCAAGCCTTTAGCTGACAAACAGGGCTGTGCACCCCTAATGAAGATCAATGAAATCCAATGAGACCGTGTCCCCTTAACAAACCCAAAAAGTCTGACTCTCTGCCTCTCCACCCTGGTCTCTGATCATCCTGCCGGCTCTCTGTGTGTCAGCCAGTAGGTAATAAAGCCCTGTGAGGGCGTTGAGTTATTTCCAGAGAGTGTCCCTTTTGCATGGGGACGCTGGAGAAAGGGGTTGTTAAGAGCTGCTGTGACGACAGGCTCAGTCAGTCCTCAACACTGGAGACATGGGGAGAAGGGTGTTTGATGAATTGGTCTGGGTCCTAGAGTCTCCAAGGCCTTGTTCCAGGGCTGCAGCTAGCTGCCAGGAAAGCACCTCTGGAGCTGCTGGAGTGTGGTAGTAATAGAAACAAAGTATTGAGAGTCTGGGTCCGTGCCCTAAACCATCTGGCAAAAGCTGTGCTGTTATGCCTCCTTCAGATTAGAGCAGGAACGGCCTCGGAAATAAGATTTAGATAAAACTACTGTTAATTATTGAGTTGTTGCCTGGGAAGCAGTGGAGGGCAAACCATCTGACTCCACTCTACACGCCTTTTTAATTTGGGGTTTCACACTTTTTATTTAAAAAAATCAAACATCAAATTGATTATCTTTTTCTTACACTCTTTTAAACAGGGAAGGACATAAATACAAGCTTTTCTGAAAACATCACAGATTTTAGTTTCTCTGCTTCATTACCTTGTAATGGTCACTGACTGGAGGTCTATCTTTTTATCTAACTACATTCCTGGATATAATAATATATATTTCATAGATAGATAAATATTCCAAGAACTAAGTAAGTGAACCATGTTTTTAGTTTGATGAAAATACTTTTATAACAGTAGCCAATGGACTTACTTTATCAAGCAACAACACCAACAATGTGGCCTAAAGCTGAAGCCAGTGCAGTGATATGACTGCTCAAGATTTCATTCAAAAGTCCCAACTTCAATAGTGTTTTAAATGAGATATTGATAAATATTAATGTCAAATATCAAGAATTTGATAAGCAAGCAATAAATACTCAAATAAATAATCAATGTAAATAAGGAGAGGAAAAGAAGCTCTCTTCATGAAAAACATGCAAATTTGGATGTGAAAATTTATATAAACTAAGCAGTAAATAGGTTTAAACTTATGGCATTAAAGGGCAGGGAAATACACTACTACACCAACAAACCCAGCATGGGAATAACTGAATTTTAGGAATTTTTCATTCAGACTTAAAGGGTCCATTGTTTGCAGTGCCTATCCACTTTCTCTCTTTACTTTGTCGTTGCGTTCTGGTCCATTTTGTGCCGCTCTCTAGTCCCATGTAAACAAGAAAGTTTATACTACGCCCCTTAAAATGATTAGACAGAACTGTAGATTTATCGCCTTTGCGTAGATGGCACATATGTTGATACATTCTAGTCCGCAGACTATTTCCAGTTTCCCCTATATAGATTTTATAACAAGAGGTACACTGAATAGCATAGACCAAATTAGTAGTATCTAATGAAAATGACTGCCAGATATTACTTCCTAATTCAGAATATTCATTCTCTAAATACACTTTTCTCACAAATTGCTGATTTTTGGATACAGACTTTTTGTCAGGTTTGAGAGCCGTGTGGACTAGTATATCCTTAAGACTTTTGTTCCTGCTGTAATCATTTTAAATTCTCCTACAGCTGGAGTCTTATTTTGAGCTTCCTGATAAGTTGTTTTTAAAGCTGAATTCCAAAATGATAATTGTTGGGAAAATCTTACTACAAATGCAATCAGAGGCATTGTATTCTGCCTACCTCTATAATCTGCCGAAGTCAGAAACATTACATTTACTTCTCTTTTTATCTCTCTAAGGAAGCGGTTGAATATTATGTTTGAGATGTATCTTTGGGTGGTGGTTGTTCAGTATATTTATAACATTTTCAAATTCAGCCAACGAATGGGGACTAAAAACAAAGATGTCACCTTAACACCTGAGGTAGAGAGAGGGTAATTTGGAACATTTACTGATGTTTCCCAGTCTGTGAGATATATATCAGCATATGATGGAGAACATTTTCTTCCCACTGGACAGCCTGAAATTTGCAAGTAACTCAAAATCATTACTGACAAGAGTCAGTTTCAGGAGTTGTAATATTATGTGGTCAGGATGAGAGGCATCTGGATACTTTGGAAAAGCTTGCGCTACTGCCTGTAATCCTAGCTCCATATCAATATTTGTATAAAGTGAATCCACATCTACTGAAAAAAGATAATTATTTGTAGGCACTCGCATATTTTTCAATTTTTGGACGAAATCATACGTGTCCTTAACATGACTGTCATGTTTATGGGATGGAGGATTTAAAAAGTGGTCTATATATTCTGTTACATGATACGATTCAGAACCACAATCACTAACTATTTGGTAATAGGTCTAAGTTTAAATTGTTGGAAAGTCTTTATATCTTCCTTACTAAGATGTTGAAGGCCTATATGGAGGCACCTTCTTAGTTCCAAGCGATCTGGTAATTTTGGAGTTGGAATAAAACAATGAAGACAGATTTATAACATTAGAAAGGTGGGGAGTTGCTGAAGAACAGTTCTCCCCCTTTACATGTTTAATTGGAATGCCAGTGCTGCAGAATACTATTGGCAGTATCTTTAGTCCAATGGACCGGATCTTTTGGATTTACTTAAATGTTATGCATGTCTAGCCTATCTAAGTGGTCATATTTCTCTCTAATGTTATTATTAAACTCTTTTATTAGAAACTGCTGTTGTTGTGACACATTTGAATAATGAACTAGCAGAACATGAATAGAAGCCATAGAAAATGTTATTAGTTGTTAGAGCTGTTTAGGGCAAGATGGTGAATGCTCATATTGGGATGGCCCAACCCCGGGTCTGCTACCACAGCCAAGAGTAAAGATCAAAAAATCAAGAGTAATAGTGTCATTAGATGGAAATGCCATATTGTTATAGACTGAAGTTACTCTGTTAAACAGCTTTCCTCCATTATCAAGTTAAAATCTATATCAGGTGCCAGACTCTCACTGTTCTGTGTGGTATTTCCCAGTGAAGGCCTAGGAGATGCTTCCTGTGCATTAACATTGTGAACTAAGTAATTCTATGCTTTTGTCAAATGCATGGATAACCACTTGTGCTGTTGCCATTTTCCTTTGGACAAACGAAACTATGTGCAAGTTTTGAGGAGGAAAAGGAGAAGAAGGAGAAACAGGAGCAGTGGGCTTTCCATTAACAGGCTCTGTAAAAATCAAGTTCAGCCTACCAGGTTGAGCTGGTAATGGAAGTGGAGGAAAATCCTTTGGGTCTAGTTGTACAGGGGCTGTTAGAGATCTGGCTCAACAAAATAGATCTATATGTCTCTATTGAAGAATTTGTTAACTTTCTCCTATATCTAGTTCTATCCCATTGGACTGCTTTGACAAAGGCCTTTGGTTGAAAGGGACCTATATTCTCCAGCTCTGCCAATGAAGACACACTGGCAAGTGTTACATGTGATTCACCCATTCTTTGGTAAAAATCACAGTGGGAGGAATCGCGCTTGGCAAAAACACTTCTGTGCGTGAGAGCAAACTCATCCGCCAGAGTAGCGGCCTGCTGCAGCATAGTTACCTTTTGCTCATTTAAATAAATCACAGTACGCTCAGGTATGCAGTTCTTAAACTCCACCAACATCAGCTCTCGCACTGAGGCTAGGTCTTTAGCCTTACATGCTGAGCGCCACCTGTCGAAAAGGATCCCTTTAGCCCTAGCGAAGTCAACATAAGTCTGGGGGGACGTTTTTTTAAGACTGCGAAAACGCTGCCTATGAGCCTCTGGCACTAACTCATACAATCGCAAAACAGCGCTTTTAACCTTCTGCTAGAGTGCCTGATGAAAAGACTACTACAGCACAGCTGGACACTCACCTGTCTATCTGAGGAAGCTGTTGATTAAATGTTTTAGTGAAGGCTAGACAATGGACACCCAGACACCAATACTCACCACGATAGCCACCGGAGACAATACCAACACAAATAAATACTTGCCTATACAATAAGTTTGTTTCCCGTTCTCCTTCAAGATCCCGGACGAGACCCCAAATATGTTACATCCTCGAAAAGTCCAGGGGATGAGGGGAGTAACAATGAAAAGAAACCAGGGGAAATACAATCAGGAAACCGAAAGCATGGGCACAACTAAGGGATTTATTAAACTTTTTTACAGTACATTTACAGTACAAAAGTACAATAATGAAAAACAGAAAACAATCTCGCTAGGAGCAGGGAAAAAACACAAAGTAACCACAACTTAAGATAACATAAATTACTGATCAGAAAAACAAATACTATAACCACCCTCACTTCAAAGAAAGGAGTAACAATATCGATCCTGGTACAACACAGACTGTCTGCCGAATGGCCCACTGGCCCGCGTCAGCAGAACCACAACAAAAAAAAGACACACGGCACTACGGCCATAACAAAGTTCTTCTGGTTTGTCCAGTGTAGCTCAGAAATTGACAATAAGTGACAGGTTCAACTGTATTCACCCAGAAAGAGCAAAAACTAGCACAATCAGAAGGCTAAAAAGAAGTATGGGCAGATTCAATATATTTAAACAGTAGTTGTCATCAACAGACAGTTTTTTAAGCTATAGGAGCTCATGAAACATAGAAAAAAAACCATATTTTTTACAAAACGTGGGCTTTTCTTGTCCAAATATCACAATTAACTTTCAACAAAGAGTAGTGAGAGTTTGTGTGAGAGTGACTCATGGAAGAAAACAGCAATTGTCCGTGGTGTGCGATACAGAAGTACAGAAGACTCCTCAACTCCACCTCATCCTCCGCACTCCAACATAAATAAATTACATGTAACTGTACATTCTTGGTGAATACATGTATAGGTATATACATATGTATATAAGTATTTGTATATAACTGTATATATTGTTTATTTATATTAAATAAACAATATATACAATTTATTTTATTCTATTCAAATTTAAATATTTGTATAAATGTTCTATGTATGTGTAGCACAAAGGGCTACAACTTGTGTGTTATAAAATGACAAATAAATTAACGCTGATACTTTGATCATGTTTTTATGTCTTAAACAGATTATTGAAAGCCAGTGTAGCACTTGAGGCTGTTGATTAACAATCCATACTGACTTTGCAGGACTAAGAAGGAGATGAGATCACTGAAGGGTCCTGGACTATGAGATCTTATCTTCAAGGGCATTCATCATCTAATAAAGAGAATCTGAGACCCTCTTTGGTGGTCCCAGAGATAATCCATTCTCACTGAGCCAGAGGAGTTAGCGGCACAACACCAAGCAGACAGAGAAATTAATTTATCTCAGAGGTCAGATCAATGAACACAAAGCATGTGTGATGTCTCCCTCTGCCCTCCCCATGCTTGCCAGCCAATGACACGATCAATTTTATCTCCCACCCTCCCTCAGATCCTGAGCCATGGAAATAAATCACAGAAGTGAGGCCACTTGTCCTGTCTTAATACCCAGCCTGCAGACAAGAGGCTGTTCAGGACTGTGCGAGAGACAGAGCAACCTATTCTCATTCCCAGGTCGTCAAATACTTACGCTTTGTCCTGCCCCTTGGTGTCTGATATCGACGTACAAGGCACCCTTTAGCATCTGTATGAGGGCTTTCAACTAACTCCAATGAAAACCCATCCATGGTAATATTGGATGCTCAGAGCAATTGCTCTGGCCCTCCATTGACACAATCTTAACCTGAGCTATAAGACGCTTTGAGCAGCAGTCCCACTGGACAACAACACGATATTGTTGAATTATTAAGGACACTTGTTTTTGTGTTGAGAACTGTTGAGGATATTTAAGAAAACCTTAACATGGGAATTGACAGTGAAGAAAATACTTCTGGACGGTGGGTCTGCAAACCCTCGGTTCTCCTCGGTTAATGTTATGGCCATCAGTTTGAATTATTTCTCTAACTAGTTTTATTTGTCAGTTTTGGATAGCAGAAGGCTCTACACTACCCATAATCCTCAGCCACCATTGCTGTGGAATCAAAGACAGGCCAGGACACAAATTCAATTCAATTCAGTTTTATTTATATAGCGCCAAATCATAGCAAAGTTATCTCAGGGCACTTTTTCATATAGAGCAGGGAGAGAGAGAGAGAGAGAGAGAGAGAGAGAGCGAGCAGGAGGAAAGAGAACATACAGAAGTACAGTGGTACAGGATTAGATCCATGAGAACCTGAGTGCGTTTTGCATTACAAAACCCTGCACTGTAATCACATAATCTGATTCAGTATCTGAAAGTGAACTGATTTAAAGCGCTGAATGCTTTGTTAGGTTTCTTAGTTTCTTCTTGGATGTATTATTAATACATCCATATACCACTCGCATCAATATTGGACACTGTGAGCTCATGGATTCATGTATGAGTGTATAAGTGAAATCACAGGATGCAATACAACCAATCAATAGCAACCAATTAATGCAAAGCTTGATGGGGGAATAGAGTCATTTCCTGATGCAGGTATGTAAAAATATGACAATTTCTAAAAAGGTGATTTACATCTGTTTTTAGAAAGACACAGAGACTGTTTGGCTTGATTG
Organism: Macquaria ambigua; assembly: GCA_008360985.2. Taxonomy (NCBI): domain Eukaryota; kingdom Metazoa; phylum Chordata; class Actinopteri; order Centrarchiformes; family Percichthyidae; genus Macquaria; species Macquaria ambigua. The sequence goes on along the minus strand of VMKM01002215.1, from coordinate 5,251 downwards.
ACTAAGGTCTTGCAATACTTCTTCCAGAAAAAAACTAAAAACAAAACATAACTAAATTGGTTACAGGTTTCCAAAGCAGTTTAATGCATTTAAAATGGCTAGCTAGCTTGCTAGGTAAGTTATGGTGGTGATAACACGTGGCTTTACTACTACAGAATTAGTTAGCTTAATCCACTAAGCAGAAAATGTATGCAATCTGTTATGAAGATTAAAAAATGAGTTGTATGTAGCTGCCCTGCCACAAAAGAGCCTCACATAGCATGCTATGTTTGTTAGGATGATATGTGATAGCAAAGCCAGTGTGTAAAATGAAATTGCAATTTAAGTACATTAAGACCTAGCATTATCTCTGTAAAAACTGATAACATGGCTATATATATACGTTGCTTTCATATTTCAGATTTGGCTAACTTCACATCACCATCCTAGCTCAATCTCTAAAGGTAACAGGGGTCGCAAATTAGTCTTGGCTAGAAATCCTATATGCAATACATCTGTAACATGTTTTTTGACTTGTTGCAATGTTTTCTTGCATTGTCCCTGTTTGAAATTCCACGCTTAAATTATGGACTGTATTTCCAGTGTCTTGTTAAATTACATAGAATGAGGCACAGAGAGAACACAACAATTCTCCTGACCCATGGGGATGTAGTTCTTCAAAGGCTTTCATCCAGTAGGAAGACTAGTGGCATGCCACCTGGTCAGTATTCCAACTCATATTTCTCCTTTTTAAATGTTTACCAAACAGTTTCTATAACTAAATATGCCTCAATCTCATTTTTATTTTCAGACATTATCATCATCACTACCCAGGTAAAGCAAAGACTTTTATTTTGGGATTAATGAATATCCATTAAATTATATATTTACATATATTAAAATTGATATTAACATGGTTTTTCTCCTTTTTGTAATGTCAAAGATAATCTTTCACAGGATTTGCAATCTTAGCTGTAATATCATAAGTTAATAAAACATATTAAGTCACAATTAGTCACAATTGTACTGCACATTTATAGTGCTGTTCTCTTTTATCTTTGCCACCTGTATTTGCTTTAAAAATAATGGCATTATTTCATTGTTTAACAATGAACAGTCCAGATGTGAGGCACCTATTGGTGATGTTGCCAGTGTCAACCCAACAAAAGGTACTTAATTAAAGAAAATTCCTGTCAGTATCTGGAACTGAGGTCCTTCGTCAGGAGCTCCTTGAGCTGCTGGAGGATGGAGTAGAGGACCCAGCAGTGACTTGAGGTGTCACCTGAGTCAGCTGCTCCTGACTGGGAGATCAGAAACACTGTGTCCCCACAAAAGTGGAAAGAGGCCAGGCCTTTTCTTATTAAAAACATGTTGGCTCCTCAGGATCCACATCCACACTGTGGGTGCCAGTGTGGCAAACAAGCTGTTGTGAGATGTCTGGACTGCCTGCCTCTCCCATTCCTTTGAGAGGACTGTGATACTGGTGTTCACACGCTTTGTCCTGAATAACAGAGAGGCTGGAGGGTTTTTGCAGCCTTTATCAGAGTTTCATCAACAAATAGGTACTGTTTTTAAGTCCTATGCATTCCTTACTGCATGAAAAATATACTAGGATTCACAAGAGGAAAGCAAACAGTGAATCTTCACCATTTTTTTTCAAATGCTCTATGAAATACTTCAGAAAAATAGATCTTTGCTGTCAACTGAGGGTATTCATTTGGGGGACTGGGTGGTGTGTTTCTCATCTTCTCATTTATTTTATTTTATGATTTTAATTGTTAGTGTGGCTGTTACCTATACAGAAGCCAGACCATGTGTGTGGCTGCTCAACAGGTAACATTCATGTTTCACCTGAATGTTACCTGTTGACATTCATGTTTCACCTGGTTCGATCCTGGCTCCTCCTGTCCATGTGTCAAAGTGTCCACTGAGCAAGACCCTGAACCGAGGTGCTCCACGATGGGCAGCCCAGTGCCTTGCATGGCAGCTCCAGCACCATCGGTGTGTGAGTGTGTGTGAATGAGAGGTAACATTGTAAAGCCCTTTGTCCATTAAGGTAGAAAACCACTATATAAATGCAGTCCATTTACCATAATTGGACATTTTGCCACACGCTACACACAGAATGCATGTTAAGATTTTAGTGCATGTTGAGCATTGCTATCTTGTTTTGGAAAATTTGCCTTTTCGTCTAATGATTTGGATTTACCAGATGACTTGAAAGTATCGTTAAAATAATGTATGTCTTTGTTGAGCCATGGCTGAATCTGTAATTTTGTGGCCAGCATTTAATATCTAAAAATGATAAAACTAGGTAAACATCTGTCGCTTAGTACTGGTCTAAAGCATACATCTGGGCTCCCTGGTGGCTTAAATTACTACTTCATTTATTAACTTGAATTTATCTTCCTCCTTACAACCTTGCATTGCCAGTGGTGAGTTGCACCAGCTGTTGCCTAACGTGGTCCCCCTCCAATAAGGACATCCAGGGTGGTAGATACTGACCTGGCACCATGAATTTCTGCACCCAGTCTGCCACTGATGTCTTTCAGTCTTTCTGTGACATTAAGTTGGCTGCTCCGGGGATGTCACTTAAGGCATACGTCAAAATGCTTGATGAGAGAGCAGTGCTCTTTGGAAGAGTGAGTTTGCATGCATCCAGCGCATCAGTGTTTATGGTGACTTACACATCCCTTCCTTATATATTACCTTAAATATTATCCTTCACAACCTAAAAGAAAAGGCAAAATATCAGCCGATACCTTCAGCAAAAGCTTCTCTGAGTCGGTTGCTGTGACATTTGAGGTGGACAAGATATGCCAGGAGACATTTTTTAGCTGCCCTGTCTGCACTCCAGACATGCTTGCAGTCTCAGTTGATGGAAACCGCACGCTTTATCGCTTTAAATCAAATGCAAGGTACATTACATTATGCATGAGATGTATGTGTTAAGTTGACAAGTAGTCCTTATGAACAGTGTATCAATATGGACATGGAAAACAACTTGCACTGTACTGTTTCAGCACTTCACAGCAAGGCAACTTTGAAGATGTCTTCATTCTAAAAGACGGGGAGGTTGCGGAGTTTGTTAACTACATCCATAGACAGACAAATCAAGTTAGTGCTGGCATGTCACTATTTAGTTTACAAGTATATTAATGTAAATATATAAACTCATTTTTGTAACCATAAATCATTTGTTAAGAAAAAATAGTCAGTGCACAAGAATAGAAAATGTAACCAGTGCGGACAAAACCAAGTTATTTATATTTCATCTTATACTTGCTTGGTTAAGGCTTGTCTGGGGCTAAAACACAGCTGCTTTACAAGGCTCACAAGATCCAATCCTATCCTGCAAACCTCTGAGGACGATTGGTTCAATGAGCTGTGACAAGCTGCCACTAACAAATTTTTCTAGGTGCTATTAGGGCTGGGTATGATCTACCGGCTCCAGTTTCAGAACAGATAAGCATCATATTTTCAGATACCTTACATTGCAGAGTATCAACACTAAAGCTTTTTACTTTTTTTTTTACTTTACTTTTGATTCTAATAAAATATGCACAATCCCTCAGATGCGTCGGGATTTAACGTTTAACACAAATAATGATACAGGATTTTTTGTCTAAATACAAAATGACAAATATGACAATCATGATTTATTTAGGCAACATCAGGGAAGATTTAAACATTCTGTACATGACCATTTTTGGATAGTTGATGCTTATGACACGTTGGTGCTCAGAAAGTCTGGCGATTCCATACCCATAGCACAAGTTTATCCTAGTTCCGCCAACACAACACAATCCAGTCCTGTAACTATGAGGAGCTGGTGCCAGTCACAACTCTGAGAGGGTTTAATCATTCATATGTAATAATCTTTGAATGTATAGGTCTCAGGATCTTCAGCTTGGACAGCAGCTATGGAGTCCACCAGCAATTTGGATGAGGGGGGGCTTGAAATAGTTGTTTGTCGCCATGGAGTCCTCCTTGGTGCACTAAATGTGTATCGAGGGGAGATTTTCTTTTCCTCCAGAAGAAGTTAGCAGCAAGTGCCCCAGGAAAAATCACATTCCTTTGCTCTGATGTTGCATGCAAATATTTTCCATATTTAGTCAAGGTGGCTCAGTAGTGCCCTGAGATGAGGAACCTCTTGTTCATGCGTCCTTTCCTTTCGGTTAAGCATGCAAAGGCTCACACTTGGAAATGCGAGGTATACTGCAGCTTTAATGACTAATTTAGTATTAGTTTGAGACATTTTCTGATAAGATGGAGTTGATTCCGAAGTAAGATGTATTGTATCCCCTTCCTATTAGATCAAATGGGAAGGCATATTTCAGGAAGGTGCAGGCTCAACAATTGATGAAGAAGTTGAGCAAGTGAACACTTTCCTGTCTAGGGTAAACCAATCACAATCATCTTCGGGGGCGCTAAGCCCAGGATGCAGCGACGGTGTTCTTGCAAAATAGTGTCGGGAGGAATTTGCCATTTTCAGCTTGTAGGTTCCTACTTTGGAGGTTGTTGTTGTTTTACATAGTGACCGGGACTCTGAAAACGGTAACACGCAGATAGCGGAAGGGGAGGAGAATTCCCACTGAAATAGTCAGCCAATGGCAGGCTTAACCCACAACCTACTTCCTGTGAGTCAGACTATTTTCAATTCATTTCAAATTTATTTGTATAGCACCATATCATACAAAAGCAGTTCAGAGTGCTTTACATAAAAACAGAATAAAAGAGCAAAAATGTGCAAATAAACAGAGACATCCATACATACACATAAAAATACATACACACACGTACGTACACACATAGAAACAAGCAGACTGTAGAGATATGGTGTGTTCTTTTAAGAGAATGCTCTAGTAAAAAGGAAGGTCTTTAGTTTGGTTTTAATAGAGCACAGTGTTGGGGCAAGTCTAAGATCAACAGGCAAACTGATCCATTCTTTAGGTGCATAGTGACCGAATGCCATCTCACCAGATTTTGAAATTGCTCTAGGCACATGGAGATTTCCACCTTGTGACCGGAGAGACCTGCTGGGGTTATAAATTGATAGCATGTCTGAGATGTACTGTGGAGCCAGACCAGCAAGTGCTTTATAAACCAACAGGAGGATTTTGTAACAGGTAGCCAATGAAGGTTTCGGAGGACTGGAGTTACGTGGTCTGACTTATCTTCAAACACAGGAACCTTAGAAACAACTGTAAAACCTGATGTACATTTAGACTGCTTTTCTCCCATCAACCATATTCAACTAATTTCCATGATT
>VMKM01002214.1:0-82995 GCA_008360985.2 Macquaria ambigua | reverse complement strand
CCTCAGGACTGAGCTGGAGAGGAGAGGGGGAAAAGTCCGGCCGATGCTGGCTCTCTTCATCATCCTACCGGCCAGGCTCTGACTCTCCCCCTCCTCCTCCTCCTCTGAGATTACACAGCCAATCAGAGCCAGCAGACCACAAACAGATGTATTGTGTGTGTTTGTGTGTCTGTTGGGCTGGGCTGAGTTGTGTTTATTTTATTTTATCTGATTATTCCATGATTGAATTAGGCTGGATTTACAATTAAACAATTCATTTTAGGAGTTCAAAATAGTTACATCTAGCACATATAACAAATAAATATACATTTTTCTGCTTCTATGTTGTTCAGTTTCAGTTTCCAGCAGACCACAAACAGATGTATTGTGTGTGTTTGTGTGTCTGTTGGGCTGGGCTGAGTTGTGTTTATTTTATTTTATCTGATTATTCCATGATTGAATTAGGCTGGATTTACAATTAAACACTTCATTTTAGGAGTTCAAAATAGTTACATCTAGCACATATAACAAATAAATATACATTTTTCTGCTCTATGTTGAATAACAGAAGTCAGAAAAGAAGACTGTGCAGCAGCGGTAATCATTTATAAGCCTACAAGCAGCCTCCGTCCTGCAGGCATGTGTGCTATAAATGCAAATGCTGGATTAAAACCAATGTCAAAAACAGCACAGCACAATTATTTGATCTCTTAAACAACCTTAACATTCTCACATCTGTCAAGAGATATTTTTTTCTTTCTGGGTGGATTTAGGCTTGAAATTTAAATCTATCTGCGGTGTTTATTTTAAACATAAACACTCAATGTGACACTTTGCATGTGATGTAGAGGTGTGTCTGGCTCGAAGCTCAGGAGACGCAGCTGAGCATGAGGCCATCTCCTGGCTTTTTCCTGTATCAGACAATTGCCTTTTGGCGGTGCATCTCGCATGGTAAAGCCTGGTTAAAGCCCTCTCCACCCTTTCCATCTGTAGCTGTTTACTTTGATTGACAGCTCGCCGGGATGCTCAAAGAGGGAAAGAAAGTTGTACCAGATTCATCTCAAGCGAAGCACTGCCTCATTCACACCCCAATCTCCAGAAAAAACGTCATGTTGACAGCGAAAAACCTCAAACTTTGTGGGAGTGGGGGCGTGTATATGTGTGTGTGCTCAGGAATGCAAGTGTGCTTACGTGGATGTTTGACCGACTTGGTGAGCGAGAGCGAGGTTGGACAAAATGTGAATCAGAGCAGGGTGGAACAAAACAGAGAGAAGGAATGGTTAAGTAATCATCCAAATCAGTGTTTTTTTCCCTCACTATTCTCCTGCTGCTTGCTCCAGCTGTGCTGCTGCTTTGGGCCGGCCAGGAAGTGTTGGAGGGGGAGTGTTTGGGGTGGAGGCAGGGTGAGGTCACCGTGCTGTTGTCCCCTGGGATGGGAGGAGAGAGGAGAGACACTTGGCCCACTGTCACAGCTCTATCTGTTCATTCTTAATCTTATTGTTAACTGAGCCCCTCATCAGCAGCACATGGCGTGTCTAAAGCGTTCCAGCACACACACTCTACATCTGGAGCACCGCACAGTGCTGCCATTTTGAACGCTGACACCCCCCCCTCACACGTGTTCCCATGCACACACAGACGTGCATAGTGCGAGTGAGTCACCCACAGAGCCGTAGGCATATTTAGAGACCACTGTGTGAGTGCCTGGCCCTGCGTGCTTAGGATGCCTTGGGTGTGACCGGGGTGGCCTGCAGTGTGTGTGTGTGTGTGTGTGTGTGTGTGTGTTTGTTATGGTCGATCCAGCTGCCTGTCGTCTGCAGCCTGTCCCATCACTTCTCACTGCAGGAAGAGAGCCAGCCAGACAGCGACTCAGGCAGACACCACACACACACACACACACACACACACACACACACACACACACACACACACACACACACGAGGAAAGGCTACTCAATGGAAAGAACTGCTGATAGAATTTGGAATTTCCTGGTCACCAACAGTTTTATTGGGAATGAAGCACTGGTCATTTCCAGGCTTTTACTTCACTGGCTTTCACTGGTAATCTCACACAGCTCATTATAATTCTAAATGGGTGAACCACAGAAAGTCAAATTCAATAATGAAACTCACAGAGTTGGCATTCAGCCACCTGTTATTAGTCATAGAGATATTTGGCTACAATGGTGAGACGTGAAACAGTTTTACCGTCACCACAGAGTTTCCAGTTTTCCATGAAGTTTCCAGTCCTCCGTTGTGCAACAATTACACTGTAGTTAGTCTGGTGATTCTCAGGACTTGGCCAGCGCGGCCTCCTCCCTCCTCCCACAACCACGTGTGTAGTTTTTACAGACTGGGAGATCTACAAACCCAACCATGACCTCAGAGAATTAAATATTCTCCTCGGAAAACCCCCACATCCCCAAAGTGGCATTTTAGGTTGTCAGCTGCGTTGTGATTGTACGTGTGGTTTCTGTGTGTGTGTAAGAGCGAGCAAGACAGAGAGGGATTTTGTTTGTGGCTTCAAATATGCGACTGTTTTCCATGAGCATGCAACTCCAGCTTGTGCTTGCTTTTGTGTATATAGTCAACACATGTTTGGTCTTGCGGTGTTTATACTAAACATTAGTTATTAAGCCCGAAAGACATTCGGTCTTGCAGGAGCCCAGTTGTTTAACAAGGCTGAAGCTGAACTGTAGGCCCACTGTAATGAGAGCCCAGGTAATTGTTTTGAAAGGGTAACTTTATAATGGAAAAATATTGAAACAACCCCTGTTTTCAATTAAGTCTTTCTATCCCATCCCCCCACAACTCTGAAAAAGCGGAGAGTTCAATCCAAGCTGCCATGCTATATTTTCTTCTCTGAGTTCACCACTTGTCTACACCATATGGCCAAGAACGGGATTTAATGTAATTTTTCCGCTTACACTTACTAAACCTCAGTTTTCGGGCTTGGAAGACGGCTGAGGCCTTTATTTATAGTCATTCTTCTACAAAACCTTTTTGTTTCAAATGAAAAAAATAGGAGACAGAAAAAATGTATAGATGTATTTTTTTTTTTCTCTTTGTAACACTGTTTGTTGTTTTTGACCACACCCAACTTTTCTTTTGTCAGGAAAGGGTGAAATTCATTACATAAAGGAACATAGCGGAACACATGTTTTGAAACACTCACATGGGTGGGGAACAGGCTAAGGTCTCATCTGGAATGCATAAAGCATAACAATACATCCCAACATCTCTCATCACTCTGGATCAAGAGCGAGGTTAGGCTGGGATGTGAGTGGGTGGGAATCTGCTATGTCTTAAATCCTGCTGGAGTAGTACAGGCGAATGCTGTATAGATCAAGCTGTTCTCCCTGTGCCCTCCTTCATATATGTGAAAAATTGGCACTTCTAGGGGAGGACATTTTTTAGTTTGCCTTGCAGTTAGGTTAAAGTGATAATCATCAAGATCTGTGTTTTATGGGGAATTTTGGACACATCTTTCATGATAAGCGGTGACTGCTGTTTTGTTTATGCTCTACATTTCGAAGATATCATCCCACAATCAAACACTGTGGCCAGTACTGTGTTATGTTTTTCCTTAGATTTTCCTCTGATGAAGTTTCGGTTTCTGAGGCAACAGGCTTTTCTGTCTGTGCTCATTTATGGCTGTTATAACTACCCAATTGTTTTTCTATTTATTCCAATCTAATTATGTTTTGTACATAATTTCTTACTAAGCAGAGACGTTTGTATTCTTGGAAAAACCTACCTGACATACTTTTATAACAGGCTTTTATAAGCCTTCATGAACTTATCACAGCCATGCTAGCAGCTCTGTGAGGCTGTACTGAGCTAAATGTTAATATCAGCATGCTAAGATGTTCACAATGTTTCCCACAGTCACTGACTTAGTTTAGCCTGTTAGCATGCTAACATTTGCTAATTAGCACTAAACACAAAGTACAGCTAAAGCTGATGGGAATCGCATTCGTTTTGCAGATATTTGGTCATAAACAAGAACTGGACAAGTTAACATTTTGACCTAATGATGGCACTAAATAAAAACTTATGGGATCACCAAAGTTATTACAAATCTTCCTCAGGGGGACGTGAATGTGTGTACCAAATTTTATGGTAATGCATCCAACAGTTGTTGAGACATTTCATTAAAAAACAAGAAAATGTTAACTGGCTGGTGGTGCTAGAGGAAAGGTCAGGGGTCACCAAACTCATGATCCTCTGGGGACAATGTCTGTATATAATTTCATGGCAATTCATCAAATAGATATATCAATCTGGACCAAAGTGGTGGAGCAACTGACCAACCAATTTTGCCATCCTGCTAGCAATACAAAGAAAAAAGAAATTTATAATGATCAATTTCTCACAAATTATTGCTTTAAGGTCAGGGAAAGGAGAGTGTTTGGGTTGATCTTGTGGTTAGGGAAGGGTTGCTGGAGCAATAATACCAAAATGGTTGTGAATTTGTGGATATTTTCAAGTGTGTATAATGCAGGAGTGGATTTGTGGCACGTGCTGTTGCATCTCTGTGTCTGTCAGAATTTATCAATCCATCCACACCTCCTCCCTCACTCTTCCACTGAGAGGAGCTGTCAGTGGGTTCGGTGCAGATCTTGTGTGAGTGGCTGCTCTGGGCTGCAGTCCAGACCGATGCCGACGGATGAGCACACACAACACAGATTCTCTGCTCCAAGTCAGGCTTTACGGCACGGCCACAGTTTCCTTTGGCCAGGCCACTGTGCAGTCACTAGGCTAGCCATCACACATGTATCACCACATATCCCAAAGGCAACCAAGTTTGACCAGCCATCGTCCTCTACAAATACAGACAGGAAACCAAAACACCATGAGTATTTTGGATTCCATTATCAAGTTTGGTTTCAAGTATCAGCAGCCAGATGACTCATAACTTAAGCAGTGAGCCAGATCTAGACAGAGATAAAACTAAAGCTAGTCCTTTGCTAGCTGTCCTAAAGCTAATAATCTGTTGACTCACCTTTCAGCTGTTTTACGCAGACTTTATAGTAGTCAGTGCCTTACACTTGGTGTAACATCCTCCTGATGACCTCAGGGTATCAGAGCTACATTCACCAGTGCTAATCGTGTAAACACGTCTTACTTCAGAGAGTAAATGAGCTCAGTGCTAGGTGTTTACATTGGCTTATCATGGCCTTTGACCCCAGAAGCAGCTCTGTATATCATTTCTACAAATGTAGAACAAATAAATGCCTTAGATAACGCACTAATAGCCAGTTAGAGTCAGCTCGTTATTCTCCAGGTAGACCAGATCTACAAAAGCTACAAAGTGCTGGCAACACTTTAGGAAAGAAAATATCCACTGGCTAGCACACACCTTTCTTTACATGAAGTCAGAATTGGCAGCCTGTAAAGGAAGTGCTGCACTGTTAGCTGTCAAAGGAGCACAGATACACTTCTTGGAAAAGATAGCACGTCAGCAGGAATGAGGAAACCACTGATAACAAGCAGGCAAGAATTTCTTGAAGTTGAAGGGGATTTTAGCTGCAGATCTCAAAGCAAATGAATCATATGACCAAGAGTGTTTATTCAGGCACATTTGATTGTAATTAAAAATAACTAGCATGGAGTGTGTCTGATGCAGCTTAGATATTCATCCGCAGATAACAGAGCTGTGAGATCTGTGTAGAAATGAGAGCAAGGCTATTCAAATTGAATTCTTTCATAGCTTTTATTGCTTCATTCCAAACCCTTGAGGCCAGTATCACTCTGATTCGAAGCAACAGTTTGTATGCTGGTCTTGCCTGTTGGGATGTGTGTGCTGATGACATCGACTCAAACAGGAAGCCAGGGGCTAATGATTAGCACATGTTTACGATCACTAGGGTGCCACAATCTGGAGTTCGTCATGCCATATGTCTCTGATTTATTTGGTTGTTGTTGCTTCACAGGGAGAGACAGGACCATTTCTAAAGGGAAAGAAACGAAGCCCTCTCCCTGTTTATAACATCTTGGCCTCTTGGCTTTATCTGATTTAGCTCCGAGCCAATGGAGATCTTCGACTCAGTCATGGTCCATTTTGGAGCTTCAGAGTTTAAAATGGGAGAGGTGAGACGGGGCATGCACGGCACAGATGCTCTAATGTGATCCTGCTTTACGCTTGCACACCGACCTGCATATTATTCTTGCTTTCACACACAGCAGAGAGATTTTTGATATTAGGTACAGCCTCTGAAAGATAAGCTGCAGACACTGCGTATTACAGTCTGAGGCCTGGTCATATTTGAAGCATGTGAGGCCAGTGAAAGAATCAGTGAGTTTATCTTTTTGTGAGTGCATTTTGTGCATATTTATGGTCCGTGTCAACATGCAGTCTAGTATCAGTGTCATTGTGTGTGAACAGTTTAACATGGCCATGCTAAAGTGTGCAATCTTTTAACATAGGTCTGGAGGGCTCCTCTCCAGCTCCTCCTGCGTGGTCTGTGGGATGCTATCTGATAGTCACTAAGTGGTGAAACACAAACACTGAGAGCAGCACAGTGAGGCCAGTGAGGCTCAGGCAGCACAAGGAAAGAGCCGTACACATCCTGGAAAGCAGAGAATGCATCAGCAAGAGGAATGTCCCTGTCTATGATTTCAAAATGAACTGAGTGATGCTTTTGCTGCTGCATTTTTGACCAAACCACAACACAAACAGGCCAAACTAACCCAGGCTGTAACAAAAGTGTGAAGTTCTGTGAGCAGCTGGGTTCAGATTCCACGGTTTTCCAGCTGTGATGACCCAGAGATGTCCAGTGAGATGACCTAAGGTTTTTTTTTTTTTTTTTTTGTGGTCAGGCGTTGTCAGCCACTCCTGATGACATTTGACAAGACTGACTTCACAGCTTTAGTGTTTCCTCTTGTTTTGGCAGCGGCTTCCATAGGTGAAGGAGCACTGAGGCGTTCCGTCATTCCTTCATATTCCCACAAGTAAAATATGCCTGTCCAGCTGTCCCACTAAGATGTCCTCCATGCAGCCAAGCCAGGGTCATGGCCAAATCCTAATCCCTAATTGTGTCACTATGCCCTCAGTCCCATGTTTGCAATTGGAGCTGCAGCAGTCTGAAAGAGTCATTTGACCACTCCTGCAGGTGGAGCCCAGTGCTGTATACCAGGGCTGGGCTTCAACTGAGGCTGACTCATTGTGTCACAAAACATCAGGCTGTTCCAGTAACACGCCTCGACTGTAACACAAGTCTTGACTTGACTCTTGATATGCTATGAGATAAACATGACATAATCTGCATTGATGCCAGAAAGAAAACTGAAAGTTAGCACTTACCTTGACGCCCAGCCTTTAACACTGAAGTCCAATCCAGAAAAATTGGTGTAATTTTAGATTCTGATCTAGATTTTAATGTCCAAATGTCCAAGCTAGAGTTATCCACACCATAGCCTAGATTTCCAACAAAGTCACAGCCCAATTTTTCATATCATTACAATTTGTATTTTCATTTTCATTTCAACAGTGAAATCACTATGACGTCTCTGCGGTTCTGTTTTAGGGTCAGCTGTTTTGCTCGAGGTACTGCTTAAACAGTACAGTAGCTCTTTTGCACAAATCTGTGAGGTTCATTTAGGGAAACAGAAAACACTCCAGTTAAAATGCACAAACTTTGTGATTCAACTTTCTAACTACAGCTCACCTGTGTCCTGGTGAATCCCTCAATAAAGTAGGGTGTGTCGGTTTAAAGTTTCAGCTGCAGCCTCGCCACAATGGCCGTGACTATAGTTACTGGTGGTTAGCTTCTCCTGCCTGTTTGCTTTGTAATCCTTCACTTTCAAAAGAAGAGGAATTGTGTGTTTTCATTCAGTGGGGGTAAAAGGCTTTGGATGCCTTCCAGTGCTAGCCTATCAGCCATGTAAGAAAGATCATAACTCTTCGGGGTTATGGCTGAGCTATCAGTGACAGCACAAAGTAATCAATCAAAAAGATTGGCACTAATAAGCTTGCGTGGTAAAGTGTGAGAAATCATACCCACATATCTTTTAGAGCGTCCTCACAATAACCGGGGAATGTTTTGGCAACGGGTGTGTTTCATACTGAAATAATTATCACAAAACTTCAAACAATAACTGCATAAAAGATTCATCAAAAAGGCGATATGTGCATGTTTTTTATAAGTATTATAAATATAAATATATTATAAGTATCCATTCACTGTATAATGATATGATGGGTGCAATCTCACTCATGCACTCGGCTTATTTAATTAAATAAAGTTGTAATAAAGAAGGGGTGGGGCGCTATGTTGCTCGCTGCAATAAAGCTTCATTTGCTGAGGAATGTATCACAGATGCTGTATTATGGGAGTTTACAACAACAGCAGCAACAGATTAACTTTATAATTTAAAGTTCTCTTTATTATTGTTTTTCTTTAAATGGACTTTTACACTTCAACAGAAAGAAAGTAGATCCGGCCCTTTACTTTTCTGCTCTGTATATGTCCACTTTATGAGTAACAGTGCAGGATTGTGTGTGAATCATCCCTGACCAAAGAGGAGTGTTAGACCAAACTGACATTTATAGTCTCCACACACACCTGCTCCAGCTGGGCAGCCGGGTTTGACTTCTCACCCTGCTGCTGCCTGCTGCTACTGCTGCTGGCACTGCCTTCCACCTGACCACTGCACCAATTACATCTTCATAAACAGCACCACGTCCAGCTGAGCTCTCTCTCTCTCTCTCTTTGCCTCCTCCAGTTCGGCCAGGACTCTGCTTCACCCGGCATCCCACAGCGAGCCCGGGCAGCAGCTTACAGTTCCTCCCCTTGCGTGTTTACAAACAGACCACAGGAATCCACCTGATGAGCCAAAAAGTAGAGGAGAGAGAGAGAGGCACGAGCTGTGTTCTCTGACTGCAGCAGCTGATCACAATCACGTTTGGACTGGGAGGGTTTTCAAAACAGCAAATGTGTGCTTGTTCTTTTGTCGCTCTTGTCATTTGCGTTCTGGTTTGGTTTACAACTTTGTCACTTGTGAGGAAATGGCCTGAGACCACATTGTAATGAGGGAGGCAGAACCACGGCGGGCTGTGGCGGGCAAATCTATTTGTCACTCATCCTTGAATCATGTGTGCGTGGAGATCCGGGCCGTTCCATCAATTTAGCATGACGGAATGACACTGCACCGTGTTAACTCCCTTTGGCACTGGACAAACTCTCCCTTCTCTCTGCAGACGCAGGAGTAAACAGGAGGCCTGCTTCACACACACAGGCATTCTGGGCATACCGCGGGGCCTCCAGAGGGCTGGTCTGGTTCACATGCACACACACACACACACACACAATCTGGACAGGACACTGCTGGGCATGTGTGGTTTAAAGAGCTCAGTGTGCACATTTGAGTTCAGCCAGTCAGCGGGGGTCAGTAGGGCTGTCCAGCCACCTTCAACCATCTGGAACGAGGTAAAGAGTAATCCTGACTGTCCTGACAGCTAGAGCTCAAATCGTTAGGATTTCAGGTGTGGCCTGTAAAGAAAAAAAAAATCATAAACAGAGATGTTTATTGTAGTATGTAAACAGTGAACACCTTAGGATCATAGGTTTTATAAGGAACATAAGCCCAGCTATAAAATGCACCGATAACACATGAATCAAAAATGTCAGTTGTTATGTCATATTTTGTTTTATTAGCATGTGTGAAATAATGGATGTTTTTTAGGGCATAAATACAGAGACAGTCACACATTAAGCTTACATTTTTAAGGCTTTGCGGTTTGCACAATAATGCCATAGGATACTCCTCGCAATCCTGTGGACTTTAGTACAATCCAGATGATAGGCTACCACTGGAAGAAGAAGAAGAAGAAGAAGAAGAAGAGGAAGAAGAAGGGGGGGAAAAAAGAGAAAAGGGTTTTTTGTTTGGGAGCGGGCCCCTGGTGACGTGCAGGGCCTGCAGGGCGGTGTTCTCAGGCGGAGAAAGAGTCTGACTGGGGTGTGTGAGCCACATCTGGAATAGTAGCTACAGAGGAAGAGTCGAGAGAAGCAGAACCTCGCTGATACTTTCCCAACTCTTCACCTCAGCACTCCCTTTTCACGGAAACAAACGTCTTGCTTTGCCTTTTTGTAAGTTGGACTAATGCGTTGGAGCGTCTTTTCCTTTTGTTTTAGTCAGTGAAATTATTTTTTTCATTGACTTTTTTCCCCTCCCCACTCA
Organism: Macquaria ambigua; assembly: GCA_008360985.2. Classification (NCBI taxonomy): domain Eukaryota; kingdom Metazoa; phylum Chordata; class Actinopteri; order Centrarchiformes; family Percichthyidae; genus Macquaria; species Macquaria ambigua. The sequence goes on along the minus strand of VMKM01002214.1, from coordinate 72,834 downwards.
TAGCCTACAACAGGACTTCAACCCTGGACTTTAAATCGACTTTGGATTTACTTATACGACGCGAAAATGCATCTAGGCCGTGTCTTATATGTTGCGGCTTTACCTGACTGACTCGCTCGTCTATCACTAGTTTAGATTTTGACACTCAAACCAGAAAACGGCATAAAGGTTGAGGCTCACGCATGGCGGCACTACGCTGGAATGTTTTTCATGCAGATGGGTTGAGTTAGTTTTCCAGCAGCATGCATTGATTAACTTAGCCGTGAATCCGTGTTTCTTACTCATATCGACCTACTGCTTTCGCCAAGCTTTTCTCTGGGACTTTCTTTTTTTACTTATTATGCAAACATGCATGCTTACATTAACGAGTTGTAATTAAATAATTTGGACTTGCAAATGGATCAAAAGTTCGATTTAGTTTCATCACTTCAGCCTGACTTTAAACTCAACGAACATTTTAGCCCCATCAGGAAGATATTACAGTAGTTTCCTTCTTTCTTTCTTTCTACGTTTGTAAGGCGATACTTTCACATTGAGGTAAACATTGCGGTTGGCGCAGAAGTGAGGAAATGGCGCCATCTAGCGTCGAGGTGCGCTGATGTTGAGCTCCACGCCTAACGGGGAAGGCGGGTGGGGGTGGGTTGGTGGGATTGTTACTTCCCGTGGATTGACTCCTCTTGTCTCGTGTGTCCCTCTAGATCTACTTGAAAAAATGCTGCTCATCCTGCTTGGAGTGCTCGTCTTGCACCTAATCACTCTTATCCTTCTCATTGTGTCAACGGCAGCCAGTGTAAGTTGTCCTGTTACACTTTTTTTTCAGTTCACTTTTGTGTAAAATGCAGAATGGAACAGGGGCATGATGTGAATAAGCTCTAGCTGCTTTATTGTAAGATCTTTAACTATTATTAGTGTTCCATATTATAGCCCTAGGCTCATACTGTGGATGCTGCAGTGTATTTAAATGCTTCTGTGTTGTTGTGTTTACCAGGCCTGGTCTGTAGGTGGGGATAGGAGCACAGATCTATGGTACAGTTGCATGACAGCCAATGGAGGCTACCACTGCAAGCCCGCCAGCGGTGAAGGTTTGTCAGCATTCCTGAAAAACAAACTAAAATTATGTATTGTGCCTTCACTGCCTTTGCCTGAATGCGTTTATATTCATGCTCTCCGTCATCTCTGTCCTTCTTCTCTAGACTGGATCCAGGCAGTGCAGGCCCTCATGATCCTGTCCTTGCTCTTCTGCTTCTTCTCCCTCATTGCGTTTGTGTTTCAGCTGTTCAAACTGGTCAAGGGCGGTCGCTTCTTCTTCACCGCCATCTTCCAGATCTTGGCAAGTGAGTATGACTCCATCACACGCCGACGGGGGTCACACCCTGAGCAGACTCGGGTGGAGCTGTGAGATCACCATTCCTTCAGATTCTCCTCACCCTTCCTCTCGTCTTTCCTAGGTGTGTTTGTGATGTGCGGGGCGATCATCTACACTGTGATGAGTCCGGATGACGGGCCCGACACACATTTCGGTTACGCCTATGTGCTGGCCTGGGTGGCTTTCCCTCTCTGTCTCATCAGCGGCCTCATTTATATCGTCCTGAGGAAGAAAGAATGAGAGAAGGAGCAGAGGAGAAAAGAGGAGGAGTAGTTAGGATATCCCTTACAACAACATCGCACTGTGCCTACTGCCCACAGACCATAGACTGACATCCCAACAATACAACTAAAGTGCATGTGTCACTAGCAATTGTAAACACAAAATGGAGACATTTATCACTGCTGGGGATCTATTTTTTTATTTTTTTGCTGTACTTCAGTATCCATTATGTTCCCATCACATGCTGAAAAACATCACACCTGTTTGCTTTGTGAATTTTAAGAAAGGCTGAATGTCGCTACGATGTTTCCTGTGGCGACAGAGTGTCTTCAGAGTGTGTTTAGAAATGTTTTTGGTGACATATTGACTTTTGTTGCATGCTGCCACCCGACTTCCACAAATCCATCATGTGTGATAACAAAGACGTGTAATCCTGCCTTGCTTTAGTACAAAGATGTACATAGTGTCTGTGGTTTTTAGACATATTTATAACATTTTTACATACATGTTGTACATAGTGTCGTCAAGTTAACATTGTCATGCTCATTTACGTGATAGAGTTTGTGTCTCTCACAAATCATGCAGCTGTGCCAAAGAGATGTCGCTTCAGAGTATCAAGCTTTTTGTTTTTGCTTTTTTTTTTTTGTCGAGTGTCAAATGCTTTGAACCCTGTGCCTTACTCAGAATATCTGTGTTCTTCTTGAAGGAAATGAGAAAATCCTCAGAAATAATAAAAAACAACAACAACAAGAAGTGTTAATAAACCCATGAAGTTTTTTCCTGAATTAGCATTGTACTTGATATGCCAAATTTTTATTTTTATTTTTTTTTTTGCATTTTGTAATCTAGTTTTGAAAAATGGTGCTTTTTTTATCTACTATTCTTGAAATGTTTACTTTGTGTTGCAAGTGTGTCATGTCCTGTGATTAATTTGCTTTGTACAAACCTACGTTTGCATTTTTGTCACTATTCTTCTAAATAAACCCTTTGAAATTAATTCTGCTCATGTTGGAAAGTCCCGCTGTATGCATAATTCACAGAAGTTGGTTGAATGAACCGTGTGCAAGTATGCTATTAATGAGTCACACCACACAGTGGCATTTTTCCCTGATTGTTCAGTGGTTTTACTCTGAACTAGCTGATGTATTAACTGTATGGTATACTGGGACTAGCAAATAACAAACGTGTTTAAGACTGACCTTCAGTCACACATTGCTCCTTGTAGCAGCTTAATTGTACCACTTGGTGGAGCTGTGACACACAAAACGCCCAGGACCCAGTCATTAACCTGAGGGAAACATGGATGTTGGTGAAATATCTGAGCACCACAGAGATAAATACATAAAGTTTAAATACAGAATGGTGTCTTAGTGAAGGAAAAAGTACGACTCAAACAATCAAGTGCATCTAAGCTTTTAAAAAGGTAAAATAAAAATCATGATTTTGTACACAGTGACTTGTAATTAAATGATTTCTCAGTAAAAAGGAAGATCATATTTTCATGTAATACCTGTAATTGATACAATGATTGATTGATTGATTCCCCAGCATCCAGACTGTAAACAGACAAACTTTGGAAATGCAAATAGCACCACCTGGCTACAGTTTGAGGACATGCTTATCAACCGCTGGAAACTTGGCACCATGTACAGACATTATTTCAGCAAAACATCATCAATCAAAGAATACAGTTAAATGTGGTTCAGGAAAAATGCCTCAACAGCATCTCTGTCAGACATATTCGGATCATTGGCCGCTACACGGTAATGTGAAGCTTCTCATAAAAAACACAGATCTTTTTTTTATGCCTAACAAGTTTCCCTGACAGATTCTCCCCCTCCATCTTACATTTATCAAATGTTTAACTTCCCAGTACAATGCTGATTACACAGGTCACACCTACGCAGCAGATACAACCATCTGTTCTTTACCCACCACCAACACACTGATGGCACTGACCATTAGATGTCAGTAGAGGATTTATTCATGTGTACTGGAATTTGTTTTATTCAGTGGTGGAAGAAGTATTCAGATACCACAGTGTAACTCTTTCCTATGTAAAAGGACAAAAGTGTTAGCATCAAAATATACTGAAAGTACCAAAAGTTAAAGTGCTCATTATGCAGAATGGCTCATTTCAGAACAACATGCTTTATATTACTGGATTATAATTGGTGATGCATTAATGTGTAAGCATCACTTATGTTGCAGCTGGTAAAGGTGGAGCTAATTTCAATTTCTTTATATGCTGCTGGGTAGTTTAATCTATAATAATACATTATAATTTATTAGCTGAGTTATATGTTGTATTTATAATTACGATCAAAGCAAAATAAAAAAGCTAAATAACTCATAAATAAAGCTGTAAATAAATTGTGCACTAAAAAGTGCAAAAATTGTACTTCAGTATGGTAAATGTACTTAGTTACATTCCAGCACTGGTTTCATTCTACAGGTCTAGGCGATTAACAATTGTCAGGAGTCTATATCTTATCCTTTAAATTGTGTTTTAACCCACATAAAGCAGCTAAGCTCATGGCAAGACAAAAATACTTACTAATACTGAGGATTTCATTGCTTATAATTCCACTAGGTGGTGACTGTAACACACTTTTCTTGTCATTCATTTTCTCCAGAGCTCTTTTTTTAAAGTTTTTCAATTTTGTAAAAATAAGCAAAACTTGAAGAAGAAGAAGAAGAAGAAGAAGAAGAAGAAGAAGAAGAAGAAGAAGAAGAAGAAGTAGTAGTAGTTTCCCCGCTCTCTTTGCCATTTAATGCATACAATACATGAGGGTAACATGACACTAATCTTCTCGTGCTCCCTGTCAGAAGTTGGCACCACAGTGGATTATTGAAATAGGATTCTGCCTTTGATCAAAAGCAGTTTATAGATGTCTTATACTTAACATCAGAAACAAAGTTTATGGCTGCCAGCTCTAAAAAATGTGCAAAACTACAGTGCGCACATGATGTTTAACTACAAAACCATTGCTGAATTTTCTGACAGCCATCGTACCCTAATAAATCAATTGGAGCTGTGTGGTGATTTTTCTATCATTAGCAGCAACAGGAGAAGTGATGGCTGCGCTACTGAGGAAGTGAGATTTGAACAAATATTGTTCTTCAGAGGATGTCTAATACAGTAAACCAGTTAGAACACATAAATTGTATAATAGTAAATAGGTTGATCACACTTTTTCAATTACCCTGCTTTTTAATGATTTTATAATACTTGAAAACATGTATATCTTATGTGTATATTACATCATATATCATATACATCACACCCAAAGCAATTCATTTAATTCAGGTGAAAAAGTGCACACATTTTCCTTTTCTTTATATGTTTCTTTTGCTACCATTGGACATCATTCCTACTACATACACTCTGATGGATTTTAAATGTAGAATTATTGCTGTTTTATTGTAATACTAATGTCAGCTTCATGTTACTTCTACATGAAATTAATTAGACCATCTTTAGACTACAGTCATTTTCACAGATAACACCAGCAGCCATGAAAGATAAACACCATGCTGTTTTTTTTAGCTTCCTACCAGACGCCGAGGTGCAATTACCATTAGTTTACATACTGCCCATCTGTGCACACACTTGTATGCACACGTGCACGCCTGCAGTACGTTATGCAGAAAAACAGAATGCAACACACACACACAAACATGCAGACAGAGGAAAATCTCCCTCTCAGAGCTCCTCCTAACTTCATCAGTCCTGACACAAAAGAGAGGCCAGTTGATGCTGCTCTGGTAAAAGTCCCTGGGCATACAGATAACATATTGGGGATGTCAAGAAAACTCCGGAGGCCTATAATGGCCTCACAGCTCCATTTCAAACGTAGTTAACCTTAAGGGTTATTTATCACTGGGAGGGTCACTGGGGGGCACTTAGTATTTACTGCAGGACATGCAGGACGGGGGAGAGGGGATTGAGAGGAAGCCACCCTCATCACCATCCACTGGGTACTTTGGTGCCTGTATACATACATCAACACTGTTTAACTACTTGATAAAGACCAGGATATTTCACTGACATGTCTGACTCTCCTTAGTGTTAAACTGTTGCAAAACAACAGCCAAGGGCATTTACATGTAGGCAGCCAAGTGCTTTCTTGGTATCCCAGGAACACATCAGGATCATTTCCATAAGTCTACGGTTGGGAATTTCTCTGGTGAGGCAGTAATGGTCGTGAAGCAGCGCATACAATGGGCTGCAGCCAGCTGATGTGTCCCTGAATGGGACATGTGAGGACTTCAGAGGAAGCTGCAGCCCTCCTCTCTTCTTTCTCTTTAGATTTGTTGCCTTTTTATCCAGGGTGTCTGTCTCCCGGAACAAACCCCGGAGCCTTCAGATGTAGCTAAACGATAGAGAAAATGGGCAAGCCCAGTTTATTCAGAGCTGATTTCATCAAGCCCATAAATCTCTGAGAAATCAAAGCCCTCCCCTCTCCTCTCCCTTTGTCTTGCTAATACACATTAGAGTGTGGCTGGCTGCCCACTTTGACGGCAGCCCGGACAGGATCTGGGTAAAGTTGCAAATGTGGAACCTGGAGGCACCTTTGACCCATGACCCCTGCCGTTAAATCTTGCCACTAGCGTATGCCTAAGACCCCCGCCATGCAGAGGAATCCCTCAGCTCCATTTCCTGCCTAAAACTGCCTAAAACTCACAGGGAGACATGAAGATATATAGGATGAAGATGACAAGGGGATGGGAATAGTTGTTTTTCTCCTCTTCAAATAAAAATGTTTTCTGATTCTTACACATACGCACTTACATGCTCATGACCACAAATGTACATGACTGCACGTGTGCATACACCCACAGAGCTAACTTACAAACATGCCCATACAGAACATAAATGCATTCTATCTAAAATTATGAGTGCGAATAAAATCCCACAAACACTAAATCACCCATCCTTCATGCTCTTTATAGCATGGGCACAGATGTGAAACATTTTGCTGCAGCAGTCAGCTGTCAGGAGCAACGGAGCCAGAAGTATTGAGTGCAAAAGAATATTTTTTCAGATAAGTTATAGATTAAAGTTTAAAAAACAGCGCCACAATGCGTATACACTCATCCCAAGTGACCCTGAATGATATTTGATTTGAAACATTGCTCCCGTAACTTGAGACCTAATTAAAACAGTGTGTTGTTAATAATTTAGTGCTAGCAGCTAGAGTCAACCAGTCATAATCATTGAGTAAAAGGAGAGGTGGTTGCACGGAAAAAAAAAAAAAAAGGAGAAAAAAATCAATTACTCACTGCTATTTTTACGCACATTAAGTCTGGTTCCATAAATACCAGGGAGGGATTTGGGAAGCAGTGCTAACATTTGGCGCTTCAATATGGTGTTTCCCTCCATATTTCTGTCTGTCTGTCCTTCTGTCACACACACACACACACACACACCTACACCTCATATGCATACTCAAGGCACACTCAAAAGCTGTGTGGCCTACAACTACAGCTACAAAGACCTTCTAATCCAGCACTGCTGGCTAACAAGGGTTTCTATACTGGTGTGACGAGGCTACCGAGGCAAACATTTCTCCTTTAATTATACAACAGTGAGTCGGAGAGTGTCTTGCCGCTCTCTGGTGTTTCAGGCCTGAGCAGAGCTCCTCCAAATTAGAGAGCAGCGTGACAGTGCCGAGATGCATCACTGTGGGGAAACATGGAGCAGCGGTTACACGGCTGCTGATCCATTTATGGGCTTTAAATGCGCTTCCCACATTTGAGCCGGAGATGAAAATATGCAGATAATTTGAGAGAGCTTGTGAGAGCTTGCACACACTGGCACGTGAAGATAATTACACACAAAGTGGCACAAAAATGATTTGAAAACATGATACAGTTGAGAGCAAATCCTCTAAATTCTCTTTACTTTACACATAGGCTAAACGAAGGGGGGCGATCACCTCAAAATGAAAATATTAAATGTATTTGATCATTTTGTCAATGAAAATGTATCTTTGCTATGACACAAGTCTCTTATTAAGTGCCACGAGATGGCTTGCGGAGTCAGAGGGTGACAGTACAGAAAGAAATCCCTCTCTACAGTACTCCCAGAGTTAGTGTTTTTATGTATTTGACTCAAACTGCTGCAGATTCATCATTCTTTGTAAATTCAACCAAATCAATTTAAGCTAACTCAGAACACTATGGCAAAGTCACATTATAACAGAGTCCAAACATTGGCATCTTGTGAATATTTACATTTGATTTTCTGTAGTTATTTTTACAATCTATTGCCTCAGAAATAGACAGATAGATAGATAGATAGATAGATAGATAGATAGATAGATAGATAGATAGATAGATAGATAGATAGATAGATAGATAGATAGATAGATAGATAGATAGATAGATAGATAGATAGATAGATAGATAGATAGATAGATACATACATACATACATACATACATACATACATACATACATACATACATACATACATACATACATACATCCAATTACAGTCAGTCATCTGTCAGTGGGCTAAATAAGCCTAAGAGGCGGATGTGATATCTGCTGGCAGATCAAATGAAGGATGGCGGTCGTGGCCTAATTGAGGGGTCAAACTGAAGTAGCTGTGTTATTTCAACCTCACTGACCCTGGCCAGTGGCCCCAGTCTCCCCGGTGGATTTCAGAGTGGATGGGGAGTCGAGACCAGCCGAGCTGTATGTGTTTGGAGTGGGTGTCTTTGTTTGTCTTCCCAGCCTCGAAACCCTTCTCTGGTGACTGATGATCAGAGTCCCGGTGGCTGCTGAAGTCTGGAATAAGGAAAGCTAGAATTACACCTTTAGCAAACACTCCAAGGCCCAAAGTTCAGGGAAAAAAAGGTGGATGAGATTGTTGCTTTCACCAGCTAAAAGTTCCCCATACTTCAGAGAAGTTGCCAGTTCTCAGACTCTATCTGCTCAAACAGATTTAGAGTCTGTACCAGGATACCTTTCTTATCTATCTGAGTCTGCGGCCATTCTAGTGGGTCGATTCGTCAGCAGTAAAACCCCATGGATCACCTGCATCCTCTGATTGTAACTGTAACAGCCTGCTTCCTCCCTCTTCCTCTTCATCTCCAGATCGCAACAAGCCAGGTTAAGTTTACACCAATTCATCCTCATTTGTCATCGATTGAAAAATGGCTGAGGCCAAAATATCTTGCTCCAAGAAAACCCCAAGGTTTTTTGTAAAAAAAAAAAAAAAAAAAAAAGCAGGTCTGCTGTTGCTATGCTGCAGCTGCAAATTCGTTAATGGCCAGGTCCACTTATGGCATTAGGACCACCCCACGAGCTACAAGCTTTGTTATTGTCTGTTTCAATCGCTTCTGTGTGTTTTTCTCTGCTCTCAAAGTGACTGACATGGATTCAGGTACAATGACTGACTGAGTGTAACAGTCAAAAAGGCCTTTTAATAATGTTTAGAAGGTATAAACACCATGTTATTCTCAATTGGAGGTAAATGTGCCTTTATTTTGATGAGATTAAAAGTAGCAAAAAGATTACTTCATTCAAGTCTAAGAATGAGTAAGAATTCCCAATTAGGGAAATTTAAAGTGTTGATCTGATAGAGACTTGACAATGTAAGCAGCACGAAGGCCAGAAAACCTTTTTAAAGCCGCTGGCATAAACCTGTAAACACTAAGGAACCCCAGCTGTAAGCAGCCAGTCTGAATCTCGTTATCCCACAGTTAACCCTGTCAGTGAGAATGTTCAGACACCTAAACATTAAGACAGAGCGAGAGAGAGAGAGACAACAAGAGCAGAGAGACATATCTGCTCAGAGTACAGACTCCTGGGTTCAGATGGGGTTAATAGGTTCCCCTAAACGTCTGCGTAGTGCAAATATTGACAGTGACTCCATCGTCTCATCCAACAACCTGGTCCATGTCTGATCTCTCCTCTGGTCTCGTTTAGCCTACAGACTAAAGAGCCCAAACAGCTGCACTGTGATCGCTTCACTTCTGTCCCGAGCAAATCCACACCAGTCCAGATGAAGACCCATACTGCTAATGATTACCCAGACTGACCACAGCAGAGATGGGAGATTTAGAGATATGTACAACTGCAAAAGTAAAGCTACAGAGGGGTGGATACTCACATCTTATTAGTTCATCATGCATCACTTGAGAACAATCTGACTTTAATGAGAAGCTTGTAACAGTATCTTCTCCTATTAAGTCTTTTCAATAGATAATGATATTATTATGTCTGGGGAGGGACGTTATTTAATTATCTGAATAATGTAATCTCTATTCAAGCACTATATTATTGGGTAAGAAGTCTAATTTTAAACATTTGAGCAAGTTAACATGAAATATAAGATCAGGACAATGCTATGTGAGGCTATAGTGTAACTCAATCAGTTTCACATTATAAATAACAATTAGAATTTGTTATTGAAGTAATTAAAAGTTAAGTGAGTTTATGATCCGCCATTCGTTCGGTGACATGATTTGATGAAAACCACTGCTTTGCCCTGGAGAAGTGTCTTTCTGCTTCTTTGAAAAACACATTTTCTATTATGCAGCTTGTGTCAAAATAACAGTTAACTTAGACAAGCCAGGTTAATTCAAACGTCTCTAAGAGCCTCTTATTCAGTTCCTCATTGATGGTGTCAGGCAGAGAAACTGCCCCGGGCCCACATAAGGCTGTGAACCCTATAAATGTGTTTTGGAAAAGTCTGAACTGTTGAGTGAATTGTGGTTGAGCAAGAAAACACTTAAACACTTAAAATATGCCGCTCCGCAAAACAGGCACACCCTCTGCGCAGCTGTTATGTACCTCATAACTGCCTGATAAATCTCTGGCTACTGGAATATGGCTTATAAATGAATGATCTACATCTATAAACATCTATTATTTACAAAAGCATCAAAATACAGAGATAGAAATGGACTAAATTATATGGATAAAATGCATATCCTATTTAAAAATACTAACAAAACCATGCTAATCTTGATTGCTCATTCTTCAAAAATAAAGGACTTCAAAAGGAATTTGCATTCTTTGGATATCTTACAAAGCCTCAAGTGGCAATGGCAAACAATGGTGATCATTAGCCATATCATAAAGAGCATCGACTAATGAGCCAGTTAACCTTTCAACCTGCAGACACGGGGCTCCTGATTGGCCAGTGAAGTCAAGCATGAAGCCTTGTGTCACCTCCATCAAACCAGGATAGCAGAGCTCTGTGGGCAATCATCTGTCTTGTGTTTTCTGCATTTAGGACAAGCATATACACGCTTTCACTGAGCTTTTTGTTGCATGGCACAAACATATTTAATCCCAAAAGAAAACATGAAATTGCAATAGTTACATCTCTGCAATAGTGAGGAGTGCGATGGAAAGAAGAGGTAGTTTTGTAATGTCTGATAGCTAAACCACGAGCAGAGGCCCGTCTTTTGAAATCCATGTCTTTCACCCATCAGATGTCTGTAAAGTTGGCTGGAGATAAACTTTAGAGATAAACTCCTCATCTAGTAGCGGAAATTAATGGCTGTCAGAGCCTTGACCCTTGTGCTAGCTGCATTTGAAAGAAGCATAACCTGCATTGATTCATCCAAGGAAAATAAGTCTGTCTCTCTTTGTTCGCAGTGCAGTGCAGATATGACTCAGTGCCGACAATTAACCATTGTTACTTAAAACCTACATGGAGTCATCTATTTGCTGAATAAAAATAAAAGCACATAATGAAAAAAGCAAATATGTTAAACGTGCTGTGAGAAATACCTCTAGTAGATATCCTACTGTCTTTGACAGAAGTAACAAGTGCTTTTACAGCTCCATTGGCACTTTGAGTGTGCATATGCACTGTAACGAGACTTTTCCATCTGCGGCTGTCAGGGTGTCAAGGAGCCTTTTGACAGCTCCAAAGTTCACACCGTGTTCGTTTTGTCAAGGTCACCCCTTCTCTGACATACAGCCAGTGGTGGAGCAAACATCAACACTAAACCTCTGGCTCATAAAAGGCAGGATTCATGGGAGGAAGCTCTGGGTTAGCCTGGGGTAAGATGAGGATTTGTTCGCTGTAAAGCCCATGGTGGAGTCCAGCGGTCAAGTACTGACTCGATATGGCCTCAAAGCTATACATCATCCCAGTGAAGCACAACAACTGGTAAGCAGTTAATAAGTCATCATGGGTCATGTTACACACTTTTAAACAGATTTGTCAACAGAAGAAATCATCATACAGGATGCACTTGAAAATATAATGCGACATGAAAATTGGCCACAGCAACAGTATAGGCTATGCATACACACTGAATTACACACTATATATACTGCATATACACACATAAAGAACACAGTGCAGCAAAACATACTGATGAGAGCAGTCTTTTCTTTTCCCAGTGCCACCTCAATCAGAAAGGTCCATTGATTCTCGATGTGTGATTGGCGGACTATGCAGGCACAAGGCTGTATGTCACATGTTCCTACCTCTGCCCCCTATTTCCCATGGGCACATCAAGCATCATAAATCTGATCTGGCCATAAAACTCAGCATTTAGTGGTAAACACGGTCACTAACACATTCCTTTGCCCACAGACTAGTTAAAACCTTACCTTTATCATGACTATGTGCTTATCATGGACCCATAAAACCTCCCATAAATGTTTGTCATAACCTTCCAATTAAAGACAAGCAGAGCGCATGTGTTAGCTGTACCATAATCCTACATGTAAACACAAATACACCAAGCCAGTGTGTGCGGCTACTGCTCAGCCAGATGTCCGGACCACAGCAGCCTCATGCTAAGCCTGGTGAGGGTTCACAGGTCCTATTCAACCGCTGCTAAAGACGAGTGGTGAGTGGAGCTGACGAACCCTGATGGCTGTGGCTCACCAAAGTCTGTTTGATCTTGGCGCAGCCTGCTAAAAACACTGCAAGGCAGGATGTTGCAGGATGTCTGTTGTGGGCAGCGTGAAGTTAGTTCAATGACATGGTGACCTACACAGGGCTGTTTGATTTTAAATTCTGTTGCCAAAACTTGAGAAAATAACTTAGCGTAACCTTAAAGTTCCCCCTCCACTCAAAAGTGTGCTTTGTTTATTGTTACTTCACTTGGATGTTTGACCTTCAGTGTGCAGAACGATGTATGTGCAGAGTTTGACACCAGAGTTTAAGACGTCTATGTACGAGCAGGATTTTGTCACATCACAACTAGTTTGGAAGCCAATCACGGTCCAATATGCAACTTACACAAGTATGATGTGGAAACATGAAGGCTCACTAAAGATGCACTTAGAATGGACTTCAGTGATGTAGGAGACCAGTTGTTAAACTTTTGAAATGAACAATATTTGCCATTTAATCATGGTTTCTAGATTTTTAAACGAGGGAGAAGGAGATTATGTAATTTTAAGAGTTGTTATCAAGGTAATTGAACTTGTTATGTAGAAAAAACATACTGAGTATTTATATTTTATTCTATATGTCGTAAAACATGCCTGGGGATCTTTATCCAAATCAAGTTTACAATTAATCTAAAACAAAGAAGGTATCACAGAAAAAGAAGCAATTAACAAATCAACGTTTTGTTGAAAAAAAAAATAGGACCATTAATTCTCATAGGAAAAAAGAGTGCTTGTTACAAAATCACATAACTTGCCATGATAATGTATAATTCCTAATTCGCACCACATAAAATATCTGAAATGATGTACTACGTGAACTCCAGGCTGTTGCTGAACTTTGACATGGATTTGCGTTAGGCGCTGGAATAACCAGTGAGTAGAAAAGATGAGGACGAGGGCAGTGCAGCCATGTCAGCTATTATACTGCCTTCAATTTAAATTAAAAAATTGGCGGTGTGCACTTGCTTCCTGTCTTAAGAAGCTTTTTGAAAGATTAATTGCAGCAGACCAGGCTCTTACAATGTAGGTCAGATATTGAGCTTTATTTCAGTCTGTTCATTATTTGCAGGAGGAGAGAGAGAGCAGAGGAAAAGAGAAGAGAGGGAGAGAAAGCCCTTTGAAAGGAGCCAAGTGCCTCTGAACCTTCTAAACTATAGTCATGCTGTCGCTGGGTGGAAGTTGAGTTCTTGATGAGCTAAAAGTGATTTTTCAAAGTTCGTAGGGCATGAAGCCATCTTTAAAGCTGACATGTCTTTGATCCTGTGGTTTGCCATGATTTGTTTCTGATTAATGTGGAATTTGGTCCTTTCATTCATGTGGATACGTCCCCCCCCCACCCTGTTAACACAAATGCACGCACATACACATGCGCTCATCCTTAGCCCTAACTCTGCTTCTACACAGTCACACAGCGCTGACAGACCAAATGCCAGAGACGGCAACGCACAGCTGACTCCAAAAAAACTGCATCCCAGCGCTGCAGGGAACACATCCTGTTTTCCTCTTGTTGGAGTACAAGGAAAGAAAACTGTCACCCTGAAGGCAAAATGTAAGAGAATAAAAAACATAGGGAAAGAATTTGCTAAATACCGGATTAGCAACTATCATACTACTGGAAAGTGGTTTCACTGAGAATTTACTGCACAGCGTATAATGCAGTGCAGTTGAAGCCAGGCCACAGTAAACAGAGGATGTTCCAGGTGAAATAATAACATTACCTTTCATTATATTTGCCTTTAGACATAAAATACATGCTATTAGGGCCAAGTGAAAATAAAAAAATCTCAATACTTTTGTAGACTCCTTATGTCTCCCCAACCACAGCAGACTGTTTGAACTTCATGCCCTCTCTGTCTCGTTGTATGGAAGTGGAAACACAGCATTCCTGATTCTGACCTGAGAGTGGCATCCATCATTGTATCCATTTTCAAACTGCTTGTCCTGGTCAGTGTTATGGTGGGGGAGAAAAAAAGCAGAGCAACAGCGTCTTCCAGTTACTCCTGGAGGATCCGAAAAGCCCTTTCAGGCCAGCTGGATTTATACTTGGCATGAATGTAAAAAAAAAAAAATGTAAGCGATCATGTACGATGTATCATACTCCATGATGTACCCCTAAACACAGAATAAGAAGTTCACCCTAAATGACTCCAGCATATCCTCTGTCTGCTCCTCTGCTGCCTACAGCATGTTCAAAAGGAGACGTCCAGCTGGCTCCTTTCAGTGTGAAGGAAAATAAGGAGAAGGTTTTTCCCTGAACTGCTGAGCTTCTCATCATGTAGCATAAGACCAGCCACCCTGCAGAGAAACCTCATCTCAGCCACTTGATCCTATTCCTTCACTCACAGCCCAAATCTTGCAACCGTAAATGAGGGATGGAATAAAGACTGAACGTTAAACTGAGAGCGTTGCGTTATAGCTCGGCCCTCTGTTCACCATCACAGTTTGATACAAAGTCAGCATTGCTACAGCCGTTGGCATAATCTGACTGTCAAGCCCATCAGTCATCAACAACACCCTAAGATACTAAACTTCTCCAGTTGGGACAGCTGCTCTCCCTTGTAGTCCACCAGACCAGATCCAATTAAACCAAAAGGCCATCATGTGCAAGTAGAAGAGATGTCACTCCTCTGCTTCTTGAGATCCTCTCCTTTATGTAATATCGCAAACCTGTGTGTGACTAGGCACACCCTCATTGGAGAATGTGTTTCAAAGTAAGCAGCAGAAACAAAATAATTGAATTGTAATGGAAACCTTCCCTCGAGAGTCCTTACAAAACCCGTTTAATGAGTAAATTAGAGAAGTTTTATGTCAAAGTTAGCTTACAATCATGAAACAAAAACTATCATAATAATTATGAGTAATGAGTCAACAAAATAGCCACATGCAGCCTATTCTCTGAATATAGTATAGTCATTACAATGATAATAGTAACTGCATTACTGCAGAAATAATTGAATTAGTCTGCCTTGTCTCTCCTAATATAGAGCAGCTCCCAGTCCTCTGAGCTATGGGTCACTAGTTGGTGGAAATGATTCACCAAGTGACCAAAGAGGAACGCAAAGTGTTTAACTGTGTGAAGTTAATAACTGGATGTAGCAGGGATAATGTCCCAGTACTGTAAATGTGGGATGACATCAACTAAGTGTGTGTGTGTGTGTGTGTGTGTGTGTGTGTGTGTGTGTGTGTGTGTGTGTGTGTGTGTGTGTGTCTGCCTGTGTGTGCGTTTAAGCAATAAGGACATGAGTTACAAAGCCGAACCACCCATCCACCCACCCACCCACATTATTATCCCTCCCACACTTTCTTCTCTGTGTGCTGCTGAAGGTTGCAGCAGCAGCCAAAGCCAGGAGAGCCGGAGCTGGGCAGGGAGAAGGATCGAGCGGGTGGTCGTCTGCAAGCCCGCTCTATAAAATATCTCTGTACATGAGGTTAGGAAATATCTTTGGCCTTGTGCTAAAGAGGTTTCTGTTAAATCAAATATTTTTCTAATTACTTACTTTTCGTCTCCGTCCTTGAGGTGCGATGCTGTAATCCTTTCAATCTTAACATCTTAACAATGCAACATGGCCTCTCGTCAATCAGTAACACTAACAATTACCTTAGTTTTATTTATTTATTTATTTGTTTGTTGGTTTGATAGAAATCCTCACCTCAAAATTGATCTTCAATGCCAACGTTCAGTACCTGCGCAGAAAGTACAGTAGTGTACCCTTAATGTAGCGAGGCAGAATGTACAGGGTGTGGAAGTCTGGTGGTAGACGGGCACATCTTTCATACAGGAGACTGGACCCGCCAAAGACCTGCAGTTAGTGCTAATCAACTACAACTGCTTTCCCCCAAATTAACTAAGTAGTTTAGTTGTCTAACCCTAACTATACCTTAACCATGGTTCAGTCAGACAACTCACTTGGAAATGTTTATTAAAGCAGCAGAACATAGTTAGAGTTTGACATCTAGGCCACGACCTCATCACTCCCTGCAGATTTGTTTACGTAGAGATATTGGGGAGTGATGAGCAAAAATCTTAAACCCCCTAGCCAGAGCTAGGTGGATGCTGGGATGGTGGTGGGGGCTGAAAGAACAGGCAGCAGGGCAGCAGTGGCATTGACAGGCAGAGGGAGAGATGGGACATTTTTGCAGCTTGAATAGACCGCCAATTTGGGAGGGTGTTTGGTAGATGGCTGTGGAGAGTGAGGCATGTCACGTGTGTGTAGCAGTGCAGCTTGAGTTGACTGCCTGAACTAGCTCGCAGGCGTCGCTCCATACTATTTGCCATAACCACAATCTTTCCCCAACTTTAACTGTAGTTTCCATGCACAGATATTGTAAAAAGTGAGAAAGGGAAAAATGTTGGCAGTGGACGTTAAAATAGGTTGGCATTGAACGTAATCCAAGGTTTTGCAGAATTGTCCAATATCGACATTCTCATCTGGAGATAGGGTTGCAGCATCAACACAAGTTGGAGCATGATAACCTCTTGAATGGAAGCCTATGTTCAGTTCTTATTTCAATGCTTAATGCTTAGTCAGAACATGTTTGAAGCAGGCACGTCATATTATGTTATTTTCAGGTTACGCTGGCTACTCAGAATTGCCATCATTTTGCTTGTGAGTAGTTAAAGGGGCGAAAGTCAACCAGAACAGAACCTGATATTCGTCTTCTCTCACTACGTGGTATTTGACTCAAAACATTGACAAATTGAGTGTCAGTGCCTAATTTCCTCTCTTTGATTGCTTACCTTCTTTTTAGCAGTTCATGACTCCTCTTACAGGCTCTGACAGGTGAGAAGATATTTTTAAATGTGTGTACAAAAGATCACTGTTATACTAGATTGGAGGTACTTGACTGAAACAAACCTTGATGGGTCTTGGAGCCTCACCTTCTCAATCTAGCACAGCGGCACTCAGCACCCTCAGCACCGCTGCTGACGTAAATGTAACACTCACTCAATGAAAAGTTAAATAGAAGGTGACATGTGAAGGAAAACAACAGAACAAAGACAGTTTCTGCCCTATAGATGGGGTGGATGACCTAGATAAAGATATCTCTTGTGGTAACGGCTGAAATTAATTCCATACTGCGACAAGCTTCCTGTCCCAATCGTCAGGCAGAGAGAATGGGAGCATCTTGATTGTGCACCTCACTACTCCAAAGAGTCGTCATCAAGGGTAAACCAGCGAACAATAAACCTGCACGGCTCTGTCTGACACTGAAGATGTTAATAATACTGGGAACAGCCTTCAGCAGCACCCACGTTTGATATTATACAGTTTCTATGTGTCGCGTGCCAGTGGCTGTGTTGTGAAGCAGCTTCATCGTGCCGCAAGGAAGGAAAGAGAGAAGATCAGAGGAGGTTCTATAATAGTTCCTCCACATAACTTCGACCAGCTGGTGTACACCCACAAAATGGAAAAACTGGGCTTTGGGGTTCAGCCTGTTGTCTCACATTTTGACTTAATGGAAGTCATCAAAGGGAAAAGCAGCGGAGAGTAAGGTTTTGAATGAATTACAGGATAATTGCAGAGGCTTTTAGATGTGGTATGATGCAGCAAGGGCTTGGATATGGAGGGAAAGAGGAAGAAGAGTAGGAGGATACCGAGGCAGATTCCTGGTAGTTTGGATCCTTGTGTGAGGGGAAGCTTGACTTGGGATACATTCTTTGGCAGATGCACTGTTTGGCTAGATTAATGTTTAGAGTTTGTTTGGTAGCATGTGGACAAACCATCAGCATCTGTGTTTCTCTCATATCATCTGACATGTTTTCTGCTTCTGCCTCCTTTCGAGTTGCAGCAACAACTCGTCTCAAAAGAGCAAATGTAGTAGCAGAAGAACAAATGAGAGCTTGTCATCTCAGTGACAATGAGTGACAGCACTCCCCTGATACCATGGCAACACAAGGAATTCTACTCAATAGAGCCCATGACGAATCAGGACCTTGATGTTCACTGCTTTCCAACTGAGGACAGCAGGCGGAGGGAGATCAAGGACGGAACTCATTCAGATCAGGAATAGTTCGCAAGCTTTATAAATGAAATGAAATTTGATAGTAAGAGTGGATTCTTTCATTGGGAATCAATTTGAGGCTCGCTATTATGAATTATTACCACAATTTAGCGGATGTGTGAGAAATGCAACGTGGCAAAGAAAAGTGGTTTTACAGAAGGCATGTCAGTAAATGCCGCAAATTGCCTTTGCAGCATTTAATGCCCTTTGAGGAGTGTGTTGGCTTTGCAGTGCATCGGGCCGTGTTCAGACCATGAATACTGCAGCATTGGATTGGTTGTTGCTACAGGTACTGAAAGGGTTTAATCAAATATGACCCAGGTCCATGTGGAAAACTGAAAACGCAAAAAACAAATCAAGATGTGCATTGCTTAGCCTACTGTAGCTAATAATTCAGGATAGTGAGACTAATAATGTTCATAACATAGGATGCAGGCCGTCTATCATAACTGGTAAACCTGAAAGTTAGTATCTGTTATTACCAATAATTTACCTCAGAAATCATTACAATCTGACTGTGTTAAAATCAATTTTTCCCTTTCTTCGCTTTTTCACTTCTCTGCATTCATGACTTTCTTTAAATACGTACAGTGATGAAAGGAATAAATCTACAAATCAACAGAAATAAGACTTAGATTTTAGTTTTGGCCTTAAGCTATTGACAGCTGAAGATAACACAACCAATTGTTGATCGATAGATTTTGCTCTCTTATTGTGGCAGCAGCAACAATCACCAATAAAATATATGAAATATTATTTTATACTTGATGTACCTGGCACAAACTTAAGGCCTATTAAAAATAAGCACCAGAAATCCAAAATACTATAGGAGAGATAAGTGATGCGTTTGTATGGATGGGAGATAAACAGAGTCTGGTGCAGGGGCCGTCTTGGGAAATTTCCTGCTCCACTCTGGCATTGCTTTAATTTTTGTTTAATCCCAAGAGCAGAAGTTTAACGAACCAATTAATTGCAAAATCAGATTAAATCCCTGAAAGCCTTGAAATGATCTCTGTGTGTTTTTCCACTGCTCAAGGCACACATATTGTTGTCCCTAGTTAATTTTTATTGTAAGATCTCTGTTAGAAGCCAACAAGTCCTTGAGTCATGAACTCCCTCTATCCGCCCTTTTTATCTTTGTCCACAGTCATAATGAAATATGTCCCACAAGATAACTTAATTAACTATAATGCCATGTGGGCTTGTATCTGCCATGTCTAGAAGGAGTTCTCCTGTAGTCAGAAGCACTATTCTAAAAAATATCCTTATCTATGACACACATATGTACAGATAAACATAACTGTCCGGTCCTGAGGCCAGCTCAGACAGTACTATGCCTTCCACTCCAGATTAGCACCAGCTAAAGAGCAAGGATCCCCCTGCTCGGCCTCTCTGGAGGTTGCAGACAGACGACAGACCATGCAACAGACAGCCCAGTCAGTAATCCCACTGAGGGTCCTGCATATCCCTCACCCCTCAAAGTCCAAATCTTGGATTATGAAGGTGACATTGGTCCGTAGAGAGTAGGGGGCTATACACACCTCATTACAGAGAAAGCAGGATAAGACTGGAAGAGCACTGAGGATGTCTGAGCTGGGTGGGGTCACAGGTGGTACAGAGCCAGAGCAACTAATGCTGATTACTGGTTCCATGTGAATGACGTAATTTAAATGGAAATAAGAGCTTGTACAAAATGCTTTAAAACAATGTGTTGAATCAGCAAGCCAGGCAAGCTACTTATGCTTTTTAATGTGCTCTGACTGTACAGAGTTGTTCGGATATTGAGTCTTGTGCCACAGTTCCAAAACCAAAATGGCTTTGCGATCAGGGACTCAATGAGTGGCTATGCTGAGGTAGAGTGAAAAAGTCATTACAATGGCATGCCACTGGGATTTGGAGAGGACTGGTCTGGCCTAATGGAGTGTCCAAAGTGGTACCAGGCAGGCGGGCGACTGCAACAAACAGTGCTGAGAGACCACAGAATGAACGTTAATGACAGAACTGCCTGCACTGGTTAGAGGGCACTTCTCCCTTCATCGCTGTCCTCCGGGGAATCTCTGGTTACAACACGAGGATTTCACTGGTGGTGATGCAACTTCCAGTCTTCACAGCATCACAGTGTCTGTTTGTCCTCTGAACAATATGTACCGATAAGCTTTCTATATTAACATGACAAAATCTGATCAAAATTAAGTGTATAAGAAAATATTTGCCTAATCGGAACGACTGGCACGACGATGAAAGAAGCGACTTCAAAGCTCAAATTACCAGCAACTGTTGAGTGCCATATGTGAAGTCTAATAATCTCATTGGACAAAGCCTGAAACCCTGGCCCTTTGAGAGCACTGGGGATATCAGCTGTTTTGCATAAGGTTAATGGTTTAAAGCCAAAGAACAAAAAGGTTTTGTCTTCTGGACACTTGAACTGCAGCAGAATCCAGAGTAAACAAAATTCCTCTCTGGACAAGATGAGAACATCTTCAAGCGGCATTATAATACCGACAGTTTAAAACACTGAGAAGCACACGCGAGTAAAGCTATGCTAATGCCTCAAGGCTAATTAGAGTCAAAGCAATTACTAAATCAAAAATGTGATTAAAAAGAGGTCTGACGACACTTTACCTGTTTCTTTTAGCCCATGATGAGCTAAAAATAAACCACAGATCAAGAACATTGTGAACATGAGCAGCATGAAAACATGTTAGAGAGACTTGATTACGTTCACTGCCGTAATGTGAAGTATGTTAAAGGACAAGGTTTTTGACAAATGCTGAACTGCAACGGCATTAATGTGAAAGTAAAAATCTACATCAAGCAAATGTTATGTGATTTTATTTTAGCTGTTATGCTCCAGTGAAATGAGTGCTAATGTGTCTACACAGCACTGTTAATGGAGCAGACATACTATAACCTACACTGTTACAGTATGTAACAGTAAGCACTTTGATGGTACTATCACAGGGGAATTACTCCTCCTTCTCGGCTTGCTCAAGTTCACAGATGTTGAATAAACCATTTAAGCTTATACAACACATTACGAAAATTCTGTTTTACACTGAATAGTCTTTTTTATATACTGAGCCCAGAAGCGACAATATCCACAAGAGAAAATGAAACATTTTGTTAAATTGTACTAAACCACATTTGGACTTGAATAGCTTTATTGCATTTGAACAGATGCCTGAGAAAATCTGCCTCATTATTTTAGGGACAACGTGTTGAGAAATGTTTAGTTATGCTATGTGTTATGACAAGTTGTTTTCAGATGCAACAGGGCATTCACAGCACTGGATCCTGCCAACGAGGAGCCGGTGTACAGCAGCAGCACATCAGAAATCTGACAGCACTTAGATTTGACCTGGCAGGCCCAAGGTGTGGGTGTGATGTGCACAAATCAGTAATTTAGTAATTTAACTTGAAGTTACGCAAATCAAGTTGGCCCCACACAACGCTAAGAAGCCCTTTTGGAAGAGGGATTAGATTTGGATTTGCTATGTCAGCACATATATGTCAACTCCAAGTCTACTGTCTCAGATTAATGCTTGCCCTTCCTATCGGATTAGGATTAGGGTTTGGACAATGCAGAAGAAAAGATTAAGGGCCAGAAAGGAAGGCAATTGTCTTATTAACCACTGAAACAAAGTTAACCTAACAATGATTATCTCCCTGTTATTTCCTTTCTGATTTGGGTGCTCTGTAGATTTCAGAGATAGATAGATAGATAGATAGATAGATAGATAGATAGATAGATAGATAGATAGATAGATAGATAGATAGATAGATAGATAGATAGATAGATAGATAGATAGATAGATAGATAGATAGATAGATAGTTAGTTAGATAATTGAAGATGAATACCTTGAGTATTTAAAGAAGCTTCAGCTGCATTGGAAATGTACTTGGATGACTCAACCAAATCAACAATGTTGAACATTTGCTGTCCTTTAGATACAAAAAAAAAGACTCAGAACAAACTCGAAACCAAAAATACAAACCCATGCTCTGAAGTAGACTTAACATCCTGTTTGGATGTCATGTGCTGCCTAACCTTGTATAAAAGCTTGGTCAATTCATGTGAGAGTGAAAAGGTCAGCTATCCAAATGTGAAAAAAAGGAACAAAAATGTATTTCATTCCTGGAAGGTGCATTAGGAAACTAACATGACGTCATATTCTCTGCATGACTCAACAAATTTCCACTTTCAATCAGTCAGATTGTCCAAACGGTGTCCAAAAAAGTATCGCAAGACCAGATATATGATGGTATGATAGTATTAGACCCCTTGATTTCTTGTTCTGTTGGCTAGATTGGGAGTCGGCCTGGTACTTCTGCTCATGTCATCAGTTGTTGCATCTATTGCTAATGTCACATATAGTTATTTTTTTTAAGGTAATTAAAGGTTATTTAAGGTAAATTATTAACCCCACTGGGTGATTTTGGAGAACCTGACTAAATTCCTGAATCCTACTCAGCCCACAATCAAGTCAAACGTAGAGTGGGTGAATGACTTGCAATCATTTCTTTAGGCACAGACCAAACATGTTTAACTCACTTATTGCATGACTGACATTTTGGCACAATACGAAGGTTTTTCATTGACATCATAATGAGGCTGCGGTTTAACCTGCTGCTGGCACCCAAACTCCAAATTTCTCCACATTTCTTCTCTAAACCAAACAGTCTGCTGTTGTATGATGTTTTATTTAGTTTCACTTTTACTCAGCAGCTCTGATTCTATTCCCCTGTGGTAGCTGCCAAGTGGATGTGTGGAGTCGCTTGATGCTCACAGGGCTGCCAGGTGTCTATTTTCCTTGTCCTCCCAACCTTCAAACAACAGCAGCCTCCCTTACAACAGCCTGGAGGGATGTGTGCTAACAGCAATTCCCCAGTTGGGAGCCTAGCAATTACAGCGCCCCTCCTCTATCCCTGTAATTGCAAAGGGAGCTGCTTCCTGAGTGATCAGACTGCTAGCTTGCCACCAGGGAGACTGGCTTCATCACCTCTTGCAGCTTCAGGTAAATGAGGGTGTTTTGCTGGAGAGTTAAATAAAGGTTGTTCATTAATAGAGTGTGGTGATTCATATCTGGCTGGAACCATAACCTTTTGCTCTGCGGTTAGCTGTGCTGCGTGATGGATGGGACAGGTTGCTTGAGCTTGCAAGTGCATAGACAACCTGTGGTGCCTCCCTAAAATATGACAGTACATATTGATAGAAGATACTAAATGTTTCTGGAATAAAAGCAATCATGTGCAACAGACTGTAATTCTGCGACTGAATATGGTATCATCAGCAGCAGCGTAATCAGCTCTACAAAGATTGCTTCTGCTTCAGTTCATGGCATAAACACACAAACAAGAAAACAAGAAAAAGTACCTCATGTTTACATCCACATGAACACATTCAGACAGTGGCTTGAAACCTGACCTCACTTCTCACTGTGGAGCGTGGAGCGTTAAGTGTCACCCTGGGACATTAAGGAATGCCAGTGTTTTTCATATGTCACTTCTCTTCAGATGAGAAACCTGACACTTTGTTATGCGTTTGTGGGGGTCATGGCAACAAAACCCTCTCATTGGTGGCAGCCGGGGGCTGAGACAGCTAAAAGTAGTATAGTAGTTAACAGCGTTGTGCTAATTAGCCCGTTAGTGCAATAATGTGCAAGATGGTGAATTAGACACAGCAGTACACCTTTGCCGCTAGGGATCCAGAAATCTGTACAGGTAAGGTGGGGGTAGTGCATTAAAGAGAAACACAAGTTCAGCATGTTAAACAAGTAAAACAATCACATGAACCAGTCAGTGTATTTCTAAAACAACATAGTAAATACAGCAAAATAATTTTGATATAGTAAAGCCAAAGATGAGAGACCATTAATGATTTTGGTAAAACATATTTATTTCTTACTTCATAAAAATGACATGACTTCACCTTTTAATCAACTTCTCAGTCAAACCTGCTTCATGTCCATGTTTGTAAAGCGATGCATACAGCAAAATAGTGCCTCAACAACTACGGGGTTGCAGTGCGTCATTGTGGAACGACGTCTGTTAAAATGCTGACAAATGTATGTTTATAAAGGCTGAATAAAACTCAACCATACATGAAATTCAAATGAGGAGTTTTGGCCCTAAGTAGGTTTATTTCTTAATTCTCTTCACATAAGTAAACTACAAAGATTTAGAGAAATGCTTGTTTTTCATCAGTTGATGTATTGTGGGTAAGGGCATCATTAACACATCCAGTATCATCTGTGGTCAAAAAAAAAAAAAGCTATACAGGATGATCCATGTGAGCCATCTCAGTACAGACTGATGAATGTAATTAAGCCATATGAATCATATAACTTTCTTTTTGGAAAGAGCAATAATTGATTAGTCATTATGAAGCCTGTGCAGCAGGATTTTGGAAAACGGATAAAAACATCCCACAAGTATCGTGACTCTATTGGATCCTTATCAACATTCCTTTGTAGAAACGGTATAAATAGTGGTTAAGTCCAAATATTGCAGTGGAAATTTATATTATTATATTAACTTGAAGTTGGCTCAAGGGTCAACCATGAACTTACTACCATTGCTGGATCCATGTTTTATTACGGTGCTCAAGAGATCAAGGCAGTGCCATCACTCAGATCTAATTGACATGATGAGGAGCTATTACTGTATTGATCCACCTGGCAAGTGGCACTGGATCAGCTGAGGCCTGTATCGACCTGACTAAGTGGGTCCACAGACCTCTGAGGGTCAGGCAAATGTTAAGGGGATATTACCAGTTGTTTGTAAAGTTGGATCTCATTCAGCTTAAGGTGAAGCAAAAGTGGCATTTGGGAAAAGTAAAAGAAGGAGAAGTGGTTATCCACATGAAGCCAAAAAAAAAAAAAAAAAAGGATACTGACCCTGCTCATAATACCCGTAAAAACATTGTGCTATTAGAAAAAATGTTCATGTACTTAATGAGAATTAAAACCTGAACGTAAAGTGTGTGGTGGATCATGAATAAACCTGGTTAGGCAGCTTAGAGAGTTAATATCATAACAATAAATTATCATAAAATAGACTTCTGAACTTTTTACACATCCACCAAATACTGTACAAACACTGTATAACAATATTTTCAGAGTGATAAAATTATTAAAAAACACAGACAAGGGACCAGCATGAGTCTGTCATCATAGTTTTCCTGTCACTTCCAGCCAAAGTCATGACCAGTCATCTGGTAAAACTTGCTATTAAAGGGTTTATAAAAGTCCCTTAGCCTCTGCACCACCTCTGGGTCAATATTAGGATGGGTCCTGCCTTTGGTTTTGCCCAAGCAGTGCGGCTTGCTGTTCCCCTCAGGTCTCTTAAGGCAGGGGAAGCCCTTTGCTGGGTTAAAATGGAAATGCTTCTCCGTGACCACCCTCCTGAGCCCAAGGAAGTCCTGGACGTGAGCCATCTCACCTGCAGGGTCGCTAATCAGACGCTCTCCGCTAACAAACAGCAGCTGCTCCATGGGGAAGTACTGGAGCCAGCGCTCAAGGTGCTTAGCATACATGCCAATTTGAACGGCGCTCCACGTGGTGTCAATCAGACCTGCTGACATGTTCTTAAAGGTCAGGTTCTCGAAAGAGGGGATGTCCGGCTTCTTGGAGCGAGTCTGGGTGTAGTCTGAGATGGCCCGGGTGACGGGATCCCGGACGACTACAATCAGCTTTGTGTCTTTAGACATGGTGTAGATTCGAGCAGGGACCTCCTTGGTGACATAGTAGCTGGGGGTCTTCTCCATGGTCAACTGGCCCTCTGATGACTTGGGCATCAATTCCCTGCAAAGGACACAAACACACTGATTTACATTTGCGCTGCAGGCACTTTATATGGCACCAAAAACAACTCCGTGCCATTGTATATTCTATTCATCTTTTTAAAACTAACAACTTTCAAAAGCTCCCCTACGGGAAGATGAGATTAACACTGACACAGTAGCTCCATGGCAGGTTTAAAGTACTGTCAGGCAGGAGCAAGTCAATCATCATCAAGAAGACAATTGTGGACATCGTGAGCAACATTAACAGAGTCTGCGAGTGTACCTAAAGTGACAGGAAGTGATAGGTAGAGCGGGGGTCCTATCAATCATCTGTGATTGCGTGTGAACACAATACACAGTTCATGACATGTTCTAAATACAAACCCTAAAGGAAGACAATCGTCTCCTGCTGCTGTATTTAATCTACCTTAAGACCTCAATCCTCTTTCAAACCCCACAATCCTCACATTGAAATATTCTGCACCTTCATTACATTATACAAAGGGTGGTTTAACTGGTGAATAGGCAGTATTATGCTTCCAAATGTCGTGCAGAGACAGATGACTATGGCTGCACCTTTCTCCTGATATGTGTCAGTAATTTTGTGCAAAATGTGAAGATTTGGAGAAGGCTTGAATTCCTTAGGAGAAAATACAAAGCTTGGGAGCTGTCTATTCCCATAACTGCATATTCTTCTTGACCCTGGATGGCTCTGGTTGATGATAATATAGCCTGTTAACTGCAGCCCTGACTGGATAATGGCTAAAGTGAGCCAAGGGGGATTAGGGCTAAGCCAAATACGCTAGAGCATTAGAGGCTGGTTGACTGCCTTGTCTCTGGAGAGAGAGGGAGAGAGATATGTGGCCAGGACGATGAGAGTAAGTATTTAATCCATGTAGAAATACAAGCGATGGACACAGTTAAACAAGTTGT
Source organism: Macquaria ambigua (assembly GCA_008360985.2). NCBI lineage: Eukaryota > Metazoa > Chordata > Actinopteri > Centrarchiformes > Percichthyidae > Macquaria > Macquaria ambigua. The sequence continues at coordinate 45,645 of VMKM01002214.1, read as the reverse complement.
AAGGCTGAATGAAACCCAACACAGTTGTGAGACTGTGTCAGAGCGGCGTTCGCTCAACTCTACGCAACATTTTATGGGTGCAGTTTGAGGTTATGTTGCATTAAACTACATCTTATATGAAAATTCACCACAACAATGTAATCCAATTCAACAACACCACAGACTACAGACTCAAGAATTACAAGAGTCACCAAAATATACCATTTTAAAACAGCTGGTAACATTTATTGCCGGGGTATTGTATTTGCATTGTTTGTGGTGTTTGTGTATTAACCTATTTACAGTGTAAACCCAGTTAAATAAAATCATGAACTCTTCACCAGCTATGAACGCCTCCCCACTTTGAATAATACATGTAACTGGCTGTTATAAGTGTAAAAATACTTGTGTATTTCTTATGTAGGTGCACTGGAAAGGAGCTCAGTATCCTCTTGGGGACTGATGTGTGTGAACACAACATCACTCCGTGGCTTATATGTTTTCTAGTCCCACATAGTAGCAGAAAAGGAGATTCACACACTCTGCTCTTGCATTCAAGAGATTTATTTATTAACTACATCAAACTAACCCTCTGGTCCCTGCAGTCCCTCATCAGAGTTTGATATCTCACACTGGCTCAACAAATGTCTTGAATGCAAGAGATATCTGCTTTATGTGAGGATGGAAATAAATATAAGCCATAATGTGACATCATGTGTTCACAAGCATCAGCCCCAAAACATACTTCATGTTGGTTTAAGTCAGTCAAAATGTAAATCTTCAATTATTACAGTATGTGGTAATATTCTCATGTTTTGATTGTGAGCGGTTGATCTAAATCGAACCACGGGAAAGCAGAGGAGCTATGTCATTTAAGTGATTACAATAATTTCCAACCATCTGTTGGTACTTGCACAAGGAGCTTCAATATCCCTCTCCAAACCCAGCAGCTTTCATCTTACGAATTTATGTGGTGGAAACGAGCAGAAAATGGACTGTAAGATTTTGCTGTGCAGAGCACTGGGAAAAAGCTTCAGTGATTATGGGAAAAGGGCATCACCCATATCTCATTAGTGCCATACAAACACACAAGGGGTTCTCTTTCTTATGCAATTTCATCACCTAATGTCACCTGCTCAGTCATTTCTTTCTATGGAGGCCCCAAGGTCTTACACATTTATTCCACTTTTCTCTCCCTGAGAGCCTTAGCCACCATTGTATGTGGTGGAAAAACCACAAACCTAATCAAGGTAATATGTACGAGAGACACAAACAACTCAGAATCAGAAGCCCCTGCAATTATCTTCTGCATCTCTTGGATACACACAAGCGGAGCGCTGTAGGCCTTTCTTGGGGCCCCAAGGGAGATAGAAACTTACTACCAATCAAACTTTCCACTTAGTCCCCGAGCAAAACAATCTGTGTGAGACGTACATGCATTATTCATCTTAGCAGAGATAGAGCAGGGGAGAGCATCTCTGACTGAGCGTGGAGTGAGAGAGTTGCCTTAGGGGGGCAGATGTAGCAAGCTTTCACAATTTGTTCTGCTTAATAAACAATGTCGCCTGGAACCAATAGGTTTCAGTGCATCCTCATCTATCAATCAGCCATGCAAAGGCATCATCATTCAGCTTCAAGACAATAAAAAAAATACTAGTCCTCTCTCTAGAATTGAGCCACTTTGACTTTTGCCCCTTCATGAATTTTGCATGTTTGACTTCATAGAGCTTAAAACACTGCTTTACTTTAAAAGTGTAACTTCTAAGTGGGCTGTAAATGTATTTTCAAAGTTGTAAAGCAAGGAGTCTAAGCTTTGAAGAGATTCTACCTATAATTGGTGCACTAAAAATAAATCTACATTGATGCTTGCGCATACACATAAACATCCTCTGCCCTCTAACCTGTCCTGTTAAACTCGCAGGAGAACAGCAGGGCTGAGAGGATAACAGAGGGAGGCAGAGAGGAAGACTGTTAAGAGAATGAAATAATGCAAGAGAGGAAGGAGTGGATTAGATGGAATCAGGTGTTGGATGAAGGAGACTGCATAGATCGACCTCCCTGACCCAGAAGCCTAAGTCTAAGCTGGAAGTCACAGGTCACTTTAGATGCTGTGGCTGCATTTTCCTGCAGCTGTGGCACAAGATATATCACCCTACAGACAGATATTAATCCAGGAGCGGTGTGTTGTGTAATTTTCCTGTGTTTTGTCTGCTGAGCAGTCAGGTGTGCCCATTAAACTGGCTGCTGGGTAAAGCTAGTGCCTTGTTTACATTCACTACTATCAGGAAGCTGGTCCAAAGGTAGGAATTTACAACGTCGCTGCGTGCGGCTTCGTGCTCGGCTGCTGGATGATGCCCTCGATAATGAGTTCACCAAAGTAAGGAACAAGCAGGGTGCAGAAAACTCTTAGTCTTACATTTTTTTTGTATCCTGCAGTATTCCGCTTGACTGACTCACTCTAATTGGCATCTATATTTCAGTTTTTCAGACCACTGACAAGGGACTGCTCCAGAAAAAGATCTCAGCATTATCTAATGTCATGATGGGTTCTAATCTTACACTGCGGCTCTGAGAGGGGTTCAGCTACTGTGGGAATCGTTCCTCTTATCAAAGACAGGATGAGAGGTGGTGGTATGCAGCCACTTATAATAATCAGACCAATATACTGTGAGATGAGTTCCAGACTGAAATCAAAGAGGAAAGCGCCTTTAGGGAAGGTACTCTTTGGACATTGCAGCCCATCTTATCATGCGTGTGAAAGTCATCGTCATCACGCTTTACACTCTTATATGACGTTGAACAGCATTCAGTATCTCAACAGCATTCCTGAACAACAACGATAGTGCAGAGAATGCCTTTTTCCCATCCTCCATTATTACTGTCAGTATGCAGAACTCAAGGCCACCTGGCTGTCTGATGGAGACAGGCCCAGTTTGAAGAGAGGAGGAGGAGAAGGAGGAGGAACAGTGCGTGAGCCATTCTGGCTTCCCTCACACATCTGTCAGCCTTGCATTAACACATAACTATTCTGACAGTCAGTTGTTTATAGAACCAGCAGGCACTTTTTATTAGGGTGGTGGTGCTGGAGAAACGTAAACCAACAATGCTAAACCAATCACACTGGATGGTTTTACGCTGAACAGTCATCAGAATCGGTAATGCATGATAAAATCAATATGTATGGATGATTTGTACTGCTTTAACTACTGTGTTAACATATACCTATATTCAGAGAAACGTTGGAGACACTTTGCCAAACAGAGCCAACAGTGTGATCCATGAAGTGCAGTGTGTTTCACTGTGAACAGGTTGTTTTTGTGAGATTCTGTTTTGGATGACAGCTCAGAGGGACTAATCAACAGGTGTTACTGTATATGAGCCAGAATATGTTACCCTGACCAGGAACTTACAAGGAGATCATCAACACAATTGCACACCAAAGTCTGTTTATAGGTCTTGGAGTACTACTGCACATGTGCAGAAATTGTATAAAGCCTTTTGCTTCTCTAGAGGGAGCTGCACGAAATCAGATAAATTGCCTCAAGTGATGTCATGTGAGTCAGCATCAGGTGGGACTGAAGACTACAAGTTTGAAAATGTAATGTAAAAAAAAATCTGTGGGTGTGGAGTTAGAAAGAAGTGAGGTTACATGACCTCTGTAGCCCGCTCCTCATCTCTGCTTGAGGCTAGTGGCTCGAGGCTACATTAGCCGCTACTAGCATAACACAAACTGGGGCGAGTTGAATTGTGGGTAATGTATGCGCCAGGTTTTGACAAGGAATAAGAATAAAAAAAGACAGTATCTGTAGTTCTGCTGCATCAATTTTTATCCCTTTTTTAAAAAAAAGAAAACTATATATAATCAAGCGAGCTTCGATACAGATTCTTGGAAAGAAGTGGTGGTGGGACAAAGGAACAGAAACTGCCTTCAGAGAAAAACTGAAAGAAACAGCTACAGGCAAGAGAACCGAGAGAGCAGGAGTTTATTGTGTTCATGTAACCAAATATGGTTTTATACAGAAAAACAAATAATATGTCAGAAATAATACTGTTATTATTACATTGTTGGCTATATCCTGATACTAATATGAGCAAACAATGTCATGCTAATATATTAGTAAAGAGCAAAAATACTTGTTCTTCATTGATAGTAATCGACTAATATTGATGAACTACAGTGGGGAGTGACAGAATGAAGTATTGCAAATTCATACTGGGTGCTATTGGAACAGTTAAAAACCAGCCTATACTTGACTGTATGCAATCAAAATGCATATTCAGCTAATATTGGGTGTATTTGAAACATTTTCCCATTTTTCCAAATCCCATTCTCTGCATGTAATGTATGTTTCCAACTTATATAGTGGTTGGTACAATTAGATAATTTCCCACGCTGGTCTGAGCGGATCAGCAAAAGCAAAGATGACTTCAAAGAAGCAAAACAAAGATGGCTGAGGCAGATTGGTGCTTTCTAAAGTTGCTCTGACTTGCTGTCAGGGAGTCTCTGCAGTGGAGAGAAAGACAGAGGCAGGAAACAACACATTCTCTCTGAAGATACTACAAAAGAGAGAGATGATGAAATCAACAACTCAAGGGGATATAATGGAGTGAACTTGTTTTGTTTCAGTGTTTCCAAAGTGCTGTAATAAGTGCTGTGGTTTGACAAACTGCCTCAAGACAAAGCCCAGGGAGTTCTTGCAGCAAATTAAATCTTCAATCTCAAGAACAGGGAGGGGAGGTGCACATTACCAGTATTGACAATCTCGTGAACTTATTCTAGGAATGCTAGCATCATTTTAGTCTATCAGATGGAACAATCTGATGGAGTCTGGTTTGCTTTTTGAAGGACATGGAGGTTTAAAGTGCGAGGTTTTATGGTTTGTGGGAAAATTTTAGGAATGTTCGAAGCAACAGCTAGCATGTGCGAATTGTTTCTTTGAAGCATCTCATTATCAACGCAGTTTTCCCTTCTTTTCCTGTCAGTGTGCTGACACATTAGTTTAAGCTGGGGGATACCTATATCGAGAGCTCTCTCACTTACACCAATCCCCCTGTGTCCTTGCAAAGAGCTAAAAGTGTTGAGTAAGCAAAATGCCACCAGTGGACTCAAATGAACCGACTCTTGGGAAACACAACTTTCACAGAGATCTCTGAAAGTCAACTTTCAGGCTAAAAAGCTTAAATGTAGTGTTTGAGTCTTTTCTTGGGCAGGTTCCAATGAATGCTCTTTCTGATGAACTCCTGCTGGGCTTCGTCAAAGGGCACTTTCACCCTTCTGAGCACATTTGCATACAAAGTGAAGGCAGAGAAAACATGTTTCACACTAATTGTCTGCTCTTTTATTGTCAGGGTTAATGCAGACCTCAGGGGTTCTCCAGCATCCCCTTTCATTGAGCTCCATAATACTGTTGCGCTTTCTAAAGACTCACTTTAAATTTACTGCCCTCTATCTGCCACTGGCCTGCAGTAAGCTTCCCTGGGGCTCTGAGGAGGATTAGGCCGTCTTCTCTGACGCCCTCAGTGAGTTAGTAAGAAGGCTGCTCATTGTTCTATATATGGAGCCTCAAGAGGAAAAACACAATTTCAGCAATTAATTCACATGTACTGTATAGAACACAGAAGACCTTGATTTGTGCATGCATTCAGTAGATGAGTAGTTAACCTGCCAAGATAAGACATACGGGAAGAAGTTGGGATGATGTTGTTATTAAAGAAAGGAGGAGCCAAGGAGTTGTGCTCTGTGCTCTGTGCTCTGTGCGAGTAAGCGTGCACAATTGTCTGCCCGCTTCTCTTTTTCTGCCTGTGGGTGAAAATGTGCTGTATATTGTGGTTGGTGTCCTGCTGTGCGGGGGCCTCTCCTCTATGTGGGGCTCCGGCAGGATGGACACAGCAGACCTCCAGCAGGATGGACACACCAATCACAGCAGATAAATGGTGTGGGTACAACTCAATGCCACCACAGGAGCTGATAAGCCCACCCAGCCGACTGCTCCTCTCCCCAAGCTACTGCACACCATTAGTCTGGGGGCAATGAAGTGAAACATATGGGAAACCAAATCAACACCTGTTTGATCAAAAGTAAGTCTTAAAGATACGAGCATGGTGAGAAGTTTTAACAGGCTTCAAAAGGGTGTGCCAAACAACTAAAGCATCATATAAAAATGCTAATTTATTAAGTCGACAAGTGGGCAGAGTGTTGTGTGGAAAAAACGAATTCGTCCAACAACGATGTGCTCCACCACCAAGCCAGGCGAGGAGTTTTCTGAGCTCCACTAAATGATCATTAAGGGTCGACTCGATGTCATGGTGCTCTGCTGTATGGGGTCAATCTGTGGCACAGTGCTCTCACTGTGACAACTCAAGCCAAGTTGTTTTAATTAGCCAGATCACCTCTCGCCGGGAAAAGAAGCCTTCATTATACATGTCCCAAGATGAAAGTTTCCCACATCCACTAGCTGCGTGTTTGATATGCAGTTGCCACTGTGAACAAGTAGCTGGCATGTCTCAATTATATACAACTGCTTCTTTGAGTATCGCTTACATAACATTTCATTTTATCCACCTTTAATGACAGCGTCTCCTTCTTTTTATGCATTACTCATTCGCAACATGCACTGCCCAGCCATGCATCACTTGTGGATTGTAAAAACAGCAGGAAGACTTAGCGCAATAAGTCAAAAATCTTCAAGCATAGGACGATTTCAATTTGTTCTTGTTGCTCAGTCTGTAGAGATGGACAAAAGACCACTCTTCACAGACTGATCATCCAAAAATGTCCTAAACCTGTCCGGAAATTCTTAAAGGAGCTTAAGCGAGAAGTCCTTTGAACAATGCTTCGCTTCCCCTATTGTAGCTTTATGGAGCCAGCTTTGAAACAGTGTGTAGATCCTTTGACATTGCCGGTTAATCCCTCAGCTCAGTCAAATGGATACTTGAAGCAGCAGTATCTCTTATTATCTCTTATTAACAATGTGGTTGCTCTGATGTAAAGCATTCAATCCCCAAACCATTTCTGGGAACATTTCGGGTACATAAAAGATCAATAATTTCCACGGAAAAAGCGTGTTTGTCATTTGTTTCCACTAAGAGTAGCAAGTTGTGTAATTATGCAGCTGAGTCAATAGTAAAGAGGTTGCATATTGAGATGTGAGGTATGGTACAAGGACAACAGTTGCCATGGCAGAGAATACAATAAAAATGCTACGTTACACAATGTTGAAGGCAGCCTCAAATCCCTGATCTCTGCCTTTGACATTGATGTATATTTGGATTGAAGATCAAAACAAATTGCTGCCACAGAATCAATACCCTGGAATTCATAATCTTGAATCACGCTCCCGGCTGCTCAAGGATGACGGCATGATGTAACTTGCTTACTCCTAACCATAAACCAGGGGCTGTTTCTTTGAACTGCATCCAGAATTCGGGTCAAATTTTAAATGGGAGCTCTGCTTTATCTTTTTCTACCTGGCGTCCTCTTCTTGTCATAAATCTACAGCAAGTCCAGATCCAAAAAAATTCCAGGAGCTCAGAGTGAAGGTCACGCAAACAAGCAGAAAATCGATTGTGCTTTGTAAATGAACATGACTGAGAAGAGTTGCCTAAAATGTCAGAACAAACAGAAAGTTTTTGTCTTTATAGTAATGTGGTTACGTAGTGTTGAGCCCTATTTGAGTACTATGGCATAGAGGTTTGATTGCACCTGCAGATGTTAAAACTGTAAGGTGCACCATCTAAAATGGCCTGGTCACACTTATCACCTTATCACTTATCACCTTATCAGCAGTGTTTTGGCTGAGTTTCAGTTTCATTTTTTTATCAATAGCAATACAATGTAACTGTTGACTGTGAATTCTCTGTTTTTCAGAAATACACTTGCTTCACTCAAGTTTTGTTGTTGCAGTGACCTCAGGCCTAAACTATAGATTTAACTTGTCAAAAGATCAATAATCAAGGTATCAACATGACAAACTTTGGTCCCTAATAAAGACGGTAATATGGTGGAATTTACAATTACATTCAGTTTACTGTCCTTTTATGAAGTGACATAAATTAATATAAAGTCTAAGCACATATCAGACTTCACAACAAAACCTTAATCTACTATTCAATGAGAATTCTTCTAATTCTTAAAATAAATTAAATCTACCAGCAGGATCATGTTACTTGCTTTTGTCCTTTAAAAGAACATTGAATTGAAGAATTGCATCGCACAGTAACATTATTTTATTTCCCCACCTTCTCTGTTCTAATTATCTTATCATCTTGCATACATGGTATCTTCCCATGAAACTTATTGAAATGTCAGTTGATTTCACAGCTGATTATCACATCTTGTGTTATTTTTACTAATGCAGACTGTTGTAAAGAGAATGTAATATAGTAGCTATGGTGTAATATAAGTTAAAGTTTACATGAGGATAGACTATTAAAAGAGCAAAGTCTTTATTTAAAATGCAGATACACTTGTTTGCTTTGGTAGCCACAACCAGATCTTACAGTAATTTAAATTTACCTTTTATTTAGTCTGTTGGTGTTGACTCAACAGAGTCAACCACGGCCTTGAGTTATGCTTCCAAAGAGCCTCCATAACTACATGAGATGCCCTTGAGCAAGGCACTATAGGCGCTTAAATGCCGGCAACAGAAGCCCACTTTGTGTGAGTGTAAAAATTAAGCATAGCAGAGCTCAGTTGACTATCTATCGCTGGATTAATGTTGTAAAATGACAGATCAGTGTGATACCTGTACCACTCCAGTCCCTTGTCGTAGTTGCGGTCGAAGAAGTGCGGCTCTGCTCCCACCGCTCTGATGTCTGGATGCAGGCGCAGAAACTCCAGCAGCGCCCGGGTCCCTCCTTTCTTCACCCCGATGATGATCGCCTGGGGTAACTTTTTACTTTCCGACTCATTGAGGAAACCTGACATGGCATTATCATCCAACGCCTTCGCCTCGCCTCTAATTTCATCCCACTCTTCTCCTCTGCTGTCCAAATCGCTTTCGTTATTCAGTAAGTCCCTGGGCGCCCCGAGAGAGGACTCCTGATTGTCAACTTCTGCGTCGTTTTCGTGTCTGTTCACCGAGCCGTACGTCAGGTTTGGCACAGTTGAGCAGTAGCCAACACAGCAATAAATCATATACACCCAAAGGGACAGCATTATGCAGAACACAAAGAGTTTGTTTTTCACGTGGGATGATGGCACAACATGTAGACTGTGTAAAATCGGACTATATTCCATAGGACCGCCGTGAAAAAGTTATATTCCAGTTGACAGGCATTTTGGCAAAGGCGCCTCACTCCTCTGCCATGACTCAAATCCTGGACAATCGGTGCGCAATTTCCCAAAAACACAAATTATAGCCAATATGGACACTGATATTGAATTGTACGGCAGGCGTTCACCCCCTGGTTCAGCTCCAGTTCTACTTTATTCTTAACAGAAACAAAAATCTACTTTAAAAAAAAAAAAAAGATAAAATCACAAAACAGGGACTGAGTTTGTCTCCCATCACTTGCTCTCAGTGTGTGAGCGCTCACACAGCAGCACCAAGTTATCTACACCAGGCAACAGCAACAAGCATGCCAGAATATGAAGAAGATACTTCCGGTAGAACCTTTCAAAGTAAACCTATTGTGCGTGTAGCAAGGTACGCTCAAAAATAAAATGTAATCAATGCACCTATCCCTTTGTTTGATAAACATGTTTCTTTTATAGTGTTTACATATATCCATTCATTCATATAGTTACTACCATGATGTCATTGTATTTCTATAGATGTCTGTAAGACACTGCATGTATACAATGGCATACATCATTGCTGGTTGTGGTACTGATAGCATCCCCATGGGAATGCTTACTTAAATTATTTATTAATATTACTTATTACTTATTTACTCTTATGCCCTAAGGTGGTCACTGTATGTGAGGTGTTGTGTCTTGTTGTTTTTGTTTTCTTTTGTGTGAGCTCACCAAAGCAAATCCCTATGGACTGTGTTGAAATGGCAATAAAGTGTTGAATCTTGATTACAAAAAAAAAACACTCATTATGCAAATTATCTTTTTGGTTAAATTGGGTTAAGCTCCTCTGCCAGTGTCACTAATTTATAATTATGTTCAAATATGTGCTCCAATGGTGCCTCTGGATTTTGGATGATTCGCATTGAAAACTGCTGTTCCACACAAAATACTCACTTGCATTGCTTTTATTTTGAAAAACGTGAAGGTTCCGGCCGTGTTCTGTCTTTTCTTCGTCTACCTTGACGCAGCTCTGCACACTCTCAAACACTGGAGGGCGGATGGCTGCCAGTGGAGCTGAAGAAATTCTCCATCGTGAACAGATTACAGCCTTTTAATGTCAAACACTGGATGGCATTATAAACCAAATCCTTGTCAGAGATAAGCAAAATTTTGTCTCGTTTTTATTTTCAGTCATGATGGAATAAACATTAGATCAGGAGCACAAGTGAAAAGAACCTAGCTTTTACTTATTACAGTAGAACCAATACAGCTGTTTGAAATGTAAGAACTTGAAATCAATCAAGTCAGTCTCGCTTTATTTGGTATAATGCACAAAATATAGTTGATACTCTTCAGGCTGCTTCACATTAACTTCCATTTAATTTAAAGTTTTTCTGTGTCAAAAGACCTGCCAAGTAATTTGGGAGGATAGTATTCCTGTGTTTTAAATTCTGGTGGAAACCTGGATCACAGCTTGTGCAGATATGAAACAGATACATAGAGAATAGAGCTCTCTGCATGTTCTTGAAAACAGAATACAAAAGTATCCCACGCTCAAATTTGTAAGACAACTTTGACATGTTTACTTGTTGAATGTTTACAACTTTACATACGTTCTTCTGTCGTTTTAACTGTATTCAAACGTCAGCTTTAGACACCAGCAGACAAAACAAGTGACATGACCGAAAATATGCGGATCAGCTGTTTCTTTAACAGCTTCACACTTTTCCTTGTTACTGTGGGGTGAACGGTCCACTGAGTCAGAGTTAATTGGCCTCATAATCTTCCTAATTGACTTTTGTAATCATTCCAAACAACGTGGACATGCCGTTCTACATAAACAAATGTTATCAGCGTATTTTAGGTGATCCATAAAAGTTAATCATTTACTCTTTAGTGGTGTTGTGGTGCAGACACGTGATGAAGATGTGTGACTATGAATTCTCAAATGCCACCAAAAGTTTGGTCTCTGTGTGTGTGTGTGTGTGTGTGTGTGTGTGTGTGTGTGTGTGTGCGTGCGTGTTTGTGTGTGTGTGTTGGCACCTCCTCTTGGTGCAGGGTCAAAGGCCTCCAGTCCCACTGCACCCCTGAGCTAGCAGAGGATTAGCAGGATTACCCCAGAGCTGCCATGTCAGTCAGAGTTTCACCAGAGACAACCCTGCCCCCTTCATCTAAGCCCCTTATCTCATCTCTCAGACATTGCTATATATGATATATGTGTGTGGTGTGTGTGTGCGTGTGTTTTCTAATCCTAACAGTTGCATTTCCACAGTGCATGAGCACAAGATAACCTGTTTGGGAAAATGTGTGCGTCAAGGGGTTTGGTTAGAGCTACACAGTCATGGTTTGCCCTCTCTGCTCTGTGGACAGACCTTGTTTGTCTTTGCACTGTGTACTTATAACTCTCTGGGTAGAAGTTGAATGGTTGAGTTCAAAAGTTGTTAGAGCATTAACTTTATATTTACCCTGAAGTCTGATAAACTCTTTCCTGTGTCGTGAAAAACAGAAGATAGAGCCACTTATAGGTGCCTTCAATATCTTTTACTGATAACCTTCCACAACACTTTATTCCACACCCAGAGCTCCCAGTATGAGAAAAACAATCAGTAAATACAACTCTGAGGAAACCACTACACATCTGTCTTGAAAGAGTTACAATATGTTTGTCTAACTTGACCTTTTTATGAGAAAGTATTAGTCAGATCCAAAGTTTTTCTGACAAATTCAGTCGGTTCTTGCCAAGTGTAAACACACTGGAACACTCTCGTGGAGCGCAGCCAGATAAACAGAGTAATAATGGTATTAACAAGTAATGTCTCCTTAATAGATCAAATAATATTATGTCTGGAAATGTTGCGACTGACATAAGAACTTTGAATGTAAGTCTGAATTAAACAAAATCTAGTATCCAGTCTGTGTGATTGTTATCATCCTACTGGAGTCAGCGTTCTTCACCAGCTAGTTGCTGACTTTTTCTGCTTTATGATGTCGGGCAGGTAGGATACAAGGGGTTAATCAGAGCTTTATTGCTGAAAACAGCAAAATTATTTAGTCCAATATTAATAAAACATATCAAAGCATATAATATAGTTATCTTTCTTAAAGATATTCAAAGATAATTTAACATACAACACATCAATATCACAAATTATTTATGAATTAAGGTGAAAGTCATTGTTAAATCACTTGTAAGACTTTAATGAAGGTACTGTAAAAATCAAGTGATCAATTGAAGGATGATTTTTAGATTTATATATTGATTGATATGATTTATGTTAACTACACTATAACACGCTGTCTGTTTCTGAGGTTTCATTATTGTCTGCATCATGGAGGGGATTGACAGACTTCAAAGTAGAGCACAGTCATGGAAGGATGAGACTTAGAGTAGGAACAAAAGACACCTGAGGGAGGACACACACACACACACACACACACACACAAAGAGAGAGAGAGAGAGAGAGAGAGAGAGAGAGAGAGAGAGAGAGAGAGAGAGAGAGGGGGAAACACAAGCAGACACACTTTTTCCAGAGTTCTGTAAAAATGTGTGTGCTGATTTGTTCCATCTGTTATGCTTCATGATGCACGGAGACAATACCTCATACACACACACACACACACACACACACACACACACACACACACACACGTGCACTCTGTGTCATCTCACAAGGACTCAGGAGAAGTAAACCGGACACACTAAAGGGAGTGCTTGACTTGTTCTACACATCCTCAATATGATTACACTAACTGAACCGTGTTCAGTTACACGCTCCTCTTCTGCAGCCTAAACAGATGACATACAACAGCATCCAGCTTATACATGAAAGCCAGACAGTTAAATAAAACCCTGCATCAGGACACACACTGATACTGTAATCAGGCATGTCGGCAGGTATCGTCTCCCGTACCGTGTAGCTACAGTATAAACAAATGCAATCTGATCTAACCTTTGTTTATTTGGGTTGTCAGTGTGCCGTTTTCTAATTTAGCGTTCACACCACAGAAGACGAAAGCTGTGTCTTTCTGCCTAACAAGAGCCTGCCTGCACAATATAGCTTTAATGGTGCTGCTAACATTGTGAGCTTGCTTATCACCTTGTCCTGTCAACATGTTTTCAAAACTCACTTTTCAGCGTTCCTGCAGATGTGCGAAAGAAGTGGGAATCAGGTGTGAGCCCCGCGTGTATCCTTGTGTGAATGTGTCTGCATATCTGCGTATGCTGTGTGTGTAATTCATTACAATCTGTGGTGGTATCTATAGTCAAATGCACAAATGAACATCACGTTGCACTATGTCACTGTTGGAGCAACCTCCAGATGTCAGAGATCTGAGGCCATTAGAGGATAAAGTGGACTGATGGATGATCTCATCCGCCCCTCCATCCCAGAAAGAACAAACAAACGCAAACAACAGTAGGACCAGCTGAGGTCTTACACACGCAAAGCTCTCAATCTAATGACAGGGTTATTAGGTGAGCTGAGAGGCAGATCAAGACACTGCTCTGGCTCCTTAAGTCCTCCTTCAAGGTCTCCAACTCTGGCTAAGGCCATTTAAAATGTCTATAAATTCTCTGGAGCCGTGCTAAAAACCATCTTATCTTCTGTTAAGGAATATCCATAGCCTGAGCGGATTTCCTCACTTGATCCTGCTGGAAAGGTCTTATCCCTTGCTGCTGTCCTCCTGGACATGGAAGCAGCCCTGTGGCAGCTCGGAGGGCTCAAGCAGGCTTAGATCTTCTGGTCCTGCCAAGTCTTTCACAAGCTAAAAAAATCCCATAATGCTGTTAGCTCTTAGGTGAAACAGTGGCTCTATGACATTAACAGAAATAAAGATGCGCTGACTTTCATAGTTGTTGTAGTGACATCTGGAATGCAGTGCTTCGAAAACATGAAACAGGATCTGTTTCCTTTCCTCAAACTGCTGATGACAATCCAGATGTGGCACATCAATTCACTTTAAAAGCATTTATCCAGTTAGACAAATGAAAGCTTTTCAAACACATGTAATTGCATTGGTTTCAGAAAATTACCTCATGCTGACATTTGTTTTGCCCCTCTTTTACCCTATAAGGGGGTTTCTTGTGTTGCACTGTATACAGACCATAACTCTTTGTAGCACTGATTTGCTCCAGTCCTCAGTCGACTATTAACTCTAACAAACAGATATCAGAAAGCACTTACACAGAAAATGTATTGAGAGCACTGGAGTTGTAAACTTCATTTCAAAAGTATCAAAGCAGGTTGGGTAATCCTGTAATCATATGACTTGTCTTGATCTTTTTCACAATATCCAGATGGTTCACAAGTTCATTATCAAGGTTGCAGTATCAGGCATGATACAACTTTATCGCCTCATTTTCAGGTCTATTTTCAATTTTGTTTTATCTACTTCCACTTTCAAAAAAAAACACAAGTGCAGCAAACTTTCTGGCAATCATTTTCAAAGTTAAAATTAAACTGCAGATAAAAGTATTTCATCTCGGAAAATGGGGGTAACAGTAACTTCATGTCATGGGAAGACATTTCAGTCAAATATTAGTGTTCTGCCCTTAAATGCTTTTAGCAATTCTGTCTTGTACCATCACATGTGTTTGTAGTCATCATTTGATCGAGGTTATGCAGTATAATTAAAGACGTGATACTCAGTCAGGTGACTTTTAAATGTCAGAAGTTGGCAGGTGTAGATGTAGAGATGTGGAGAGAGAAGCAAATCCTATTTTACAGCTGCCAGTTAGAGTCTGACTTCTGCTTCAGGTATTACTTCCCCTGAAAGACGGTTACCAGAATCCCTGCCAAGGTAGCTCATAAGGACATGGCCTGATTATCAATAGAAAACCATGGGTTTAGAAAATGAACTATCTTTGATATCTGGTGGAGTTTTTTTATGTACAGGAATATATAACCTTTATACGTATATCCCTTCTTTGTCTTTCTTTACAAGCTTATTCAGAAAGAAAATCATTCACACACAGTCAACATGTTTTTTCAACCCACAACAACTGCTTTATTATCATATATACAGATAATAACTTCAAAAGAGAACATGGCCTTGCCATTTGACCATTTCCAAAAACAGATCCTACCAGTTAAAGAACATATGTTGACTGGTAGTGTTCAAAAGGTTGTGCTGTGAACATTCGCTGGCAACGGCGGCAACTAGATACCCTTAAGTCGAAGGCTTGGAGGCTGGGCGTCCCTTAGGGAGTATATCCTGGATGAAAACGTAGCCCATTATTCGAGCTGAGAACAGGTGCTTTCAACAAAGAACCCTGCATCATTATGGCCCTGTGGGAAATGAGGGAAAATATCAAGGTCCAGGAATTTACGATGTGGCCTTTTGAAAGCAAAGCAGATCAGATGCCCGGGCTGTGAGTCAGAGAAGCCAGTTATAGAATAAAGATGGAAAAACAAGGAAAGCTTCCTTTCAGATTAAGCATTAATGCAAGAGAGTTTTCTTAACCAGCATACAGCAGGTTAATTGGACAGGCACATGAAAATGAAGTTATTCTGAATCTGCCATGTATGATGGATCGCATGCATTATTGTGATTATCATGTATGACACATAAACACATAAAACATTGCCCAATTATTTTATATTTTAACATCTAATCCAAATGATATAAATAAATAACACTTTTAATACTAATGGAGTTCTCGCCAAACTCTCTAAATCTTTTTATCTCCTTTTTTTTTATTCTACTTAGAAGCACAAAACAAAGAGAGCTGAACATACTGCAGCATAGTTAATAAACCATTTACCTCAGGTTTGCGTCTTAATTATTTGATCTTTATTCTCAAGCCAGTGTTTATTGTTCAGTGGAGAGACCGTGCATGTCAGCAACACTCTGAGGCCAAGAAAAATTTCTCACCGAAGCTCCGTCTGGGTGGATGTCCTCTAAAGACACATTACGCTCCACATTTCCACCGCTTCTCCTTCCAAACGCTTTTGTTTCAACATTCCTGACATGCTTGTTCTCTCACCTCTCCTTCATTTCACTCATCTCTCCAGATTACAAGTACTTACCAATCTCACTTCCCTGCTCGGATATCTTGAGCATCTCTTGAGCAAAGTTAGGAGAACCGGGTGCAGGCCATTGCCTCTAAAGCTTCCTCACCCAGGGTAACATATACAGATACTCTGCCTCTTGCCACCCATGGTGTTAATCAAGCTCTGCTCTCTAGCTCCATGCGCACTATAGCCTTCATCGAGGGCCTTGGCTCCTGTCAGACCAGAGCAGCGTCCCTTTGATCTTGGCTGAGATGACAAGGCTGTGTGGTCCCAGAGCCCCAGGCTTCCTCTGTCACCACAGGCAGAATATGACAAGGTCACTTAGGGGAGGGCAGAGGTAACACACACACATGATCTCCAATCTAAATGTATGACTGGGTGGAGGAAACACGGCTAAAGACTACAATGAATATTTAATCTTATTTTGAAACTGCAAACAAATAAAAACCTTCCAAAACAAAGTAATAGCTGCAGTATAATCTAATATAAAGTAGAAGGCAACTACTAATGATAGATTACTATGTAAACCAGGCACTGTAAAAAAAGAATGCCCCAAAATATAGCAATTCAAATGTGCTCATTGATTTGATTAGTAAATAATCTGTTGGAATATTTTAATTTTCCAAACAGGTTACAGTTTAATATTCAAGATGCTCATTGTTCCGTATGTGTAAGGAAAGGTGGTCTGTTGACGTTTGTTACAAACCTAAATTACAAACATATTGCGATGAAAAACAACTACAGTTTGGAGCCATATGTGAAGTGGAATTTAACTAAAAAGCAAAGATCTCTGTGTGCACAGTAATGTTCAGGTACATTATGATTAGCTATAGAAACAGGCAGGTTTACTGGTCTCCCTGAAGAGGAAAGATTTTGATCTGATTTAGGTTAATATTGAAGATGAAGTTGTTCATTATATGATGTTCTTCTGAAATGATGATTATAAACTTAAAATAAAACCGAGCTGTGTTTTTCGGAGGGGAACATTTGTATGTGGCAGATTTTATTTGTAGACAAAGTTCTTTGTTTGAAGTGTATTTGTAAGACGTTAACGTTCATGTCAGACAAATGTTTCACCACTGCAACGGTATTTTTTGCTGTCTTATAAGTCCATGTGGGCTCGGCACTTCTGTGTGCATGACACAATAACATAACTAACTTACCAGAGCTGTACTAAACTGCATGTAGTGGAGTGGATATGGTTTGCAATTCCTTGTGATAAGTAAATGTGAAAAATCCTCAGTGATGCGAAACTCAAAGGTTTAAAGTTTAGTAAGAATGCAGTCGCAGCTCTGGTTGAAAAGTAACTACCTCAAGACATTCCCAGGCAAAGCACTTAAATACACCAGAAATAGCTCAAACACATGCTGTTTGTCTCTGAACTGAACTCTGTACAAAGTCATTTTTCAACCTTCTAGTTGTATTTTCAATCAGTCACGCAGTTGTCGTATCCATTCTCTGTGGAAAGCCGGCTGAAATGAAGTAAAGCTGGTCTGTGGGCAAGTACTCAGCCCCCTGAGGAAGAGACAAGACAAACACGATAAGAGGCTGTTGGTAAAATTACAGACTGCAGGCAGCCCTTAATGGAGTTCAGCTCAGGGTTGAGGGAAGTAAGGTCAGTCAGTCATCGAAGCTCCTACGCTGACGTTGATGCCTCCTACATTCCTGAACACCAATGTCAACAGGAAGAGAGGCTGATTATTACATTAAGTTCAACCTTTTGAACGCAAGTCCTGAGACGACAAACGTGCAAACTTAACTTTACTGTACTTTATGTCCACAAAGAACACTCATTTTAATGATAATATACTAAATAAGCTGTATGAAGCCAGTACAAACAGCGTATTGACGATTGTGAACTCTCTCTGCATGGCTAACCATGCTCATTAGCATTGGATAAACACACTGCTGCCGTTTAGTGTATGCATATTTCATAAGGGTTGTGACAGTCCATAGAAAATTCAACCCCTTCCAGATTTACAGAACATACTACAGCAGTAAGGGTGGGCAAATAAAATACCATAAACCACATAAACCATCTTTAGTATACATGCTTTCCTGAGGTCATGATCAAGATTCTGAGCAGTTTTGGCCAAATGTACACTACACAGGTCTTAACTCAGGGATTCAGAGCTCTCTGAACGTTTGATTTATGGACCCTTCAGTGTTCAGTTTGGCGGAGCCATTCTTGACCTGAGTCTCTAAAGCTTTAGGTTAGAACAAGTGCTGTGGGATCCAGCGCTCTAATTCAGCTTTCAAGCCCGCAGCAAGGAAACGGTATTTGCGTGCTCCATGTCCATTTTACTTTTCCCATGCTCTATGGTCAATCAGCTGTAATATCCTGCCTGTAAATCTCTCTATCACTCTAGTGGCTGCCAGCCCAGGGAGGGGTTGGCTTGTCCCTCAGGTTGCTCGCCTCACATCATAAATCCTGGACCATCTGAGCTCAATCTGTCTTTCAGATCCATGAAATGCCAAGGCTACCTCAAGGCCTTGGTTTCCACAAGTGTTGGTCTCATATCAAATGTGCTGTATGTGTGTGTGTGTGTGTGTGTGTGTGTGTGTGTGTGTGTGTAGGTGTGTGTGTGTGTGTGTGTGTGTGTGTGTGTGTGTGTGTGTGTGTGTGTGGGCAAGTGGAAATGTTCAAATCTACACCTGCAACAATATCAAGATGTGGAGTTAACACACATACAGTAAAAATATATTACTTTAACCTCTAAAAGAAAACGCTAAGATTAACAAAGACAAAGACTTTTTGACAAAGTTTTTCAGTTGTTGGAACAATGATTAGTGTTACAGTAATATTTAATTTTTGCATTGCATTTTGTATCATAGTCCTATAACTTGCCATCTTGACTGGTATCATAACAAGCATCACACAGGTACAGTAACATCCATACAACAATACACGCCTACAGGTGTACATTCTATTTTTTATGGGGAGCATATAAAAATATATTTTTAAAATATATTAAAAATCATATATATATAAAGTATACAGCATAAATCAATGCCACTTACCACGTATTTATAGCCTAAGCTAGATTGCTGTGCCTGTTCCTGGACGGGCCTTTAAAATACACAAAACTCAACAAGCGAATACATACAAAACAGCACAAAACACACACAATGATACAATGAAATGACCATAAAACTCAGTGACAGGCACCAGATCATTCATGATGACTGATCCTTCTTTAAAACTGAGTTTAAAATGATCAAGTTTAAGCTCTGTTGGTAAGGAGTTCCACGTATTGATCCCCCCAAACAGAAAAGGGCATCTTTTCTCACAGACATCTGTTCTCTGTTCATGCTATCTTTCAAGCAAAAGCTACCATTTATTAAGTGTGTGTGTCCTTGCGTGTATATACACGCTCTGTCAACTGAACACAAATATATTCACAATGCGCTGCAGCTGGAGCTCACCACACCCCTGCAAAGAGTTGGTATTCAACAAGAGGTGGCACAGAGTAGCATGCCGGGAACATAGTATTATAGTAAGACTTAACACGTCAATGAGTTTGCCACAGGCTAATACCTGTCACTGTTCTGAACTCCTTACTGTTTACAAGCTAAAGGCTGATAAACATAATGAAGGCCCTTTGTGTAATATAGAGCAGTTATAACTGACACTCACATCATGAGGAGTTTAGTGAGGTCATACTGAAGGTTAAAAGGTCATGGTTAACTCTGCTTCATAGGGCCCATGTATACACTGTATTAGATTCCATGTCCTGCGTCCTTCTTATTTTGTGAAGTACTTTTGTATCACAGTGTCAAGATATTTCAAAGCAATACCTGTTCTTGCATAGCACCACAGTGGTTCAGTGGTTAGCTTTAGCTGCACAGCGTTCACACTGTTTTCTGTGCATGTGATCTGTGTTTGCCTTATGGTGAAGTGGCAACATGGTCATGCCTTGAACCCAAAGCATACTGCAATATGCTTCTGACAAAGATTCAGAGACTATTTGAGAATCATTTAATCTTTGTTTTATCTTCATAGTAAATTAAAGGTGCTAATAAGCATGTTTTTCGTTGTCTTTGATGATCTAATTGCTCCTTCTTTCTACATATTGAGCTCTCAGGTACTATTATCACCTATAACAGTATGTTTGCATCCTAGAAGTGATGAAAGGTGTCCTCTTAAAGCGTTGAAGCCACCATCATCGTCTCCTTTGTCCAGAAAAAGAATGTTTTATTTACATCTCTTGTTTGCTTATTTCCAGATGCTGAGCGTCCAACATGCCATCAGTGTTAAGTGCTCAGCTCGTGTCTCTCAACTCCGGGCGTACTCGCCGGCAGACCTGCATTTAGTGTCTGAAAGGTGTTTGTGATAACCATCATTTTCTGTCATTTGATGCATGTTATCTTAGACCTGTAATATCTTTCCCCCTCAGATGTCACAGCGTTTTCATTAGGCCTGGCGCTGGGCTTGCTGGGGCTCATTATGGCCCTAGATAACTCCTTTAAGGACACACCACAAAGTCTGGCCTCAGTGCTCAGGCTTACCTGAAAGGCTGACTTTAATGCCTATGGTGAGCTTTGTCTCTCCACACCCAGCCTTGTCAAGAGACAAGAACCTCTCTGCTTGTTGCAAGTTGTTTGACTCAAATTGTAATATCAGTGATTGATCCCTGATTATACTGGGTGTGGAATTAACATGAAAGTGAATTTCTCTGGATTAAAAGGGGGATGATGAGTTATAGCCAGAGGGTGTACAACTTGTGGTGCTTGCCTGTTGCCTTGCACACACCTCCTTGATGAATGTGTGACACTTTTCTTTAATGACAGACCAAAGGCTTGTAGCAACCCACCCCTCACACCCAGACTGATTGATCTGGGTAATTCGATGCTGCGTATCTGAAGATAAAACACAAGCATGGTGTACGTGGCGACCCCACAAATCTTCCCCTCTGTTGACCGGGCAGCTTTTAACCTGAGCGCACAATGTGCCATTAGCTCCTTTCTAATGCCCTACCCTTGTTTGTTTTGTGCAAAGCTAACACTTGACGCACCAAAATGTTTGTTTCCAGCAAGACCTAACCCATCTAATGACTGCATGCAAAGGTCTTGTAAGTGTTGCTCTGCTGGAGTGACTGTAATACCACGCCTCGGTGCAGGAACCACAGGGCATCTGTCTGACCAGGTCACTGTCAAAGTGCAGCCCACATATCAGTAACAGCAATGGGTAATCACGTGGAGAAGGTATGACCTTAGAGAAGGCTTCATTAGGTGAACTGGGAGCCAATTAGTCCCCAGCTGCCCAGCGGAGGAGCATTAGAGTGAGAGGAAGAACACTCAGTCACCCCCACTCACTGACAGGAACAGCAGGAGACCAGATGAAGAAGTGTCGTTCAAATGTTTTTCTTGTTGTTCTCTCAAGAGCTACAAACTGATTTTAAACCTGGGAAGTCTTTAATGATATTTGGGGGTTGAAATCCACCTCACAATTCCCTTTACGTTCGCCCTTGCTGTTCCTCTACACAAGGGCGTACTGTTCAGTGTGGAGGGATTACCGGTGAGAGAGTTTCTGAAACAGGCCAGCGGATGTGAAGAATCATCCATGCTGATTTAGAAGTGTCCAGAGACACACTAGAGCAGTAGGTTTTGGTTAGAGTTTGGAAGACCCCTGGAGATGCTTTCAGAAAAGCTCCCCATTTTGGGGGGGGGGGTGAGTCTGGACTGGGACTGGCCAGTTTGTCTGAGTGGGGACTAATGAAAACAAATGATCTGACAAGGTCAAAAGGTTGAGATCAAGGCTGAAGGATCCTCCGCCCCCTCTCAATTTCCAACTTGTGAGATTAATGAGGGCAGAGAACAGCCATTTCTCTGTATCATTTACTCCCTGAGGCCTCTGAATCCTACAGCAGTGGTGTGCAGCCCACCTGTTGGCCTATTAAGGCCTTATGACACTGAGCCAGAGGGCGTCACTCCTGACTCGGGGCTCTAACTGCTGCGTCCTGTTCACAGCACAGACAGGAGCATGTTGTGTTGTCATGGCTCGACCCAAAGCCTCCTGAGTCTTGTATCAACTTTGACTCATGATATAAGGAACCCAAGATAGTTGTAATGACAATTTTGACCAGTATACAGTAGATCACCTCACCTGTACTACTGAAATAATATTCAAATTGGACATTTAATGTGTGACTTTTCACTCAGTGATGATGATGTGACTAATGAACCTGCTTTTTAATTTCACAGTTGTTGAAAATACTTTGAGGAACTTAGCAGATAGAATTCACCAAGAAGAGCACTGTCATAGCATTTTATGTGGCATGCTATTTGTGTTTGAACATATCACATGTTAAGAGTCATGATGCTGAAGCTGTGGTGCTGAAGATGTGGTGAAAGTGGTTTATAAGACAGGACTGCTCCCTTCTGGACAGTTAACCAAACAACAGCAACAATGTCAGAAGGTACCATCACTTCTAACTTTCAGAAAGGAAAAAAATAAAATGAAGGACCCTTTCGTACTTCATATTTTCAGCAAAATACATGCAGCATTGTAAAATTATTATTTGAGAGAAAACTGTATTTCAAAAACGTTTTTATTATTCTTATTATAATAAATATTCACATTATGAGAACAACAACTTTAACCAAAGTATAGTAGGTATATATTTTATTTCTAATTTAGCTTGTTCTGTGAAATTAAGAATTAGTTAAGTACCACTGTGTACCCTTTAGCTGCATTGGCACATAAAAAACACTAGATGGAGGTGTTAGCCAGGCTGACACAGCAATGAAGGTTTTAGTGGACATACAAACACCTTTGTGGTCATTTTCTCACTCTTTAGGGGGGCGTAATATGATACAAAATTACAAGACATTAGTGTAATCACTGAAAACATGTAAAAAGAAAAATTCCACTCTATAAAGGCATAAATATTAAACATAATTTGTTTTAATTTGATGACCATTTATGACCACAGAAAACTATTATGTATGTATATATATTTTCCATGTATTTATGCAACCCTCCAGATTCAGCCGTATTTGTGTTTCCTCACTTGGTTGAATTTCTTTGTAGCCACTATTTCAGGATTTGAGCAACATTACACTGTCACTAATTCCATTGTTGTAGTCACCTGCTGAAATCTAGACTAGCCTAATAGATTAGATTTCAACACATATAAACACGTATTAAGAATAAATGTCTATTTGATCACGCCTCATGGTCCTCTGGGAACCGGCAAGATTGGATTCTTTATTAAGCATCAGCCTTGATTTACTACATTTCCCACACTGCATTGCTGCGCAGCCGCTACTTGTCACTGCTGTCGCTCTCTGCCTGTGAGTGCCCGCGGTGAATTGGTCCAGCATCCCTGCGCAGGCAGTGGGGCAAATGTAGATGTAAAAATGTCATTTGAAAATATGTAATCGCGGAATAAGTTTTCGGCGTTGGCAGCTTGCGATGAGGGAAGGAAAATATGGCAGATTGGATTTTGTGTTGCGCCTCTGTGGAGCACGGACCGTTATATTGAGAGAAATAATGCGGAATATTTCCCCCTGAAGGTGTTAACGCAGAAAATACAAGATGAAGAAGCAATTCAATCGGATGCGACAGCTCGCCAACCAAACGGTGGGAAGGTAAGCAAACCCTTTCCGTGCGCTATTCTCGCCGGGCCAAGTCAAAGGGAAGAGAACCCCCCCTGTATGGCCCCAATAGGATGTGAATTATATCCATGCAAATATGATTTATGTTGTATGTTATCAGGCTGTATATGTGAAATATGCAACGGTCAGTGCAATCGTACTAATTCAGAGGAACAAAGAATACCCCATGTTCAAAACGCCTTTGGTGCTCCTATGCGTAATGTCCATTGGAGGAGGCTACCGCATAGGCAGCGTGTAGGCGCATTGCCCCAGTACAACCTGCCCACGGAAATACATTAAATATAGACAATCGCAGACCGCCACACAGAGACGACCCCCTCTTTAAGACAAGGTATCATCCCTTGAGTATGAAAAACATGCAATTGTGAAGTTATGGTGTGATTACATTTACCTCCTGTCACAGAACCTGTCAATAGGTGAACGTGATGCAGACGGATGCGGTGTGGGGCTGCGACGTGAGGGAAAATGGAAAAAGGCGCAATGTTTTCATTACGCAGTAACATCAGCTGTGAGGAGGGAAGCACCTCCTAGGCGTGGGTTATCAAGTGCGTGAATTCCTGAAGGTCGTATTCCGCATCTGGCATTTACCTAACATACTTTTTGTTTGAATAATGTGATTATATTGTTGCCCCTTTAAAGAGATGCTTTATTGTGCCACTATAGTTCCTAAAACCAGATCCAAAAACTAAATGAGAGGTTAATGTGGAAGGATTTTCCATCCCTTCTCCTCACAGGCTGCTATGTCCTGTATTTGCCCTGCATCTGGGTGGTTCTGAAATCCCTTCCCACCTTCAGAAATAGATGCTTTGTGACCTCTTACACAGGTCCTATGGGTTTATCACTCTCCGCCCCCACCCTCTTCATTCACCTCACAGGGAGGCAGAGCAGCTTGACAAGCAGCGCTGGGCCAGGAGGTGTTCTCTGCTCAGTATGGGGGGATTAGGACCAGGTGTGGGTCATTATTATTACAAGGCTGTGTGAGCGGCATGCACTCAGAAGGGAGGGGACACACCTTGCAGGCTCTGTTTGTGCTATCATTGTCAGTTGCCCCTTGGTTCAGGCTGCTTTTTCTAGCTCCAGTCTTTTTATAATCATTTCTGTGTGACTCATTAGTGTGTGTGTCGGTGTGATTCTGGATATGTGTGTGGGCAGGCGGGTTGTGAGCCTTCGTATGAGCAGAGAAGTTAAGCAGTTCTTCCTTATGTGTGCACTTATACAGCCTTATTTGAATGCACTCCCAACATGTAGTGCATGCCTGTGCTGTTGTGAGTATACAGTATATATATATATTCTCCTCACATGCTGCTGTTTTCTGATGCTGTCTGTCTTAAGAGCAGCAACAGCAACCTGCTGAGGTGGTCCGCCTGCATCACCGAGCTATAATGAGCAACAGCATTCCCCCTGAGCAGCTCTGGCCCCCTGCTAATGGTATCTACTGTTCACAGCCATGGCTGCCACTCTCAAATCCTCAAATCAAAGCATAATCAGAAATCCACAGCTATCCACTGGCCATTGCCTCATACTAAGGGGAGCTTCTATGACATGACATTTGATTTGAGCTTTGGATCAGGGCGAGGAGTAACAGGTCTGACCCTCTGGTGACCTTGAGCAGTGTCACACATTGGCTGTGTCATACAGGCGGAGGTGGAAAGAAAGGAATGGCCAAAGCTGTACCATCTCTAGCAGCCTGGGCCAGCTAGGCAAGTTAAATGTCAAGGAAGGAAGGTAGGAAGACCACACATCATTACACACAATCATTGCACCGTAAGATGCATCAAAAGTGTTTTGATGATAGCACCACCCACGGAGGAGAAATGTGTGAGTGTGTGTGAGTATATTGTGTAGTGACAGTGGATGCTTTTACATGCATGCCTGTTTGGATCCATGTGTCCTTGCACATGCCTTGATGTGTTAGTGCAGGATCAGCGGGTGGGGTCAGACAAATGTGCGTATGCGCGGATTAATGAGGCATCATAATGTAAACATTCACACACACTAAACATTCCTGTCATGCTGCAGTTCGATTACTCTCCCTGTCTTTGCTTCACGCAGCACTTGAGCTAATTTTCTGCGAGGAGGAGAATCACGATTTTAGTGGTTGCTGAACACATCCCATGGAGATGGTGTGTAGCTGTGCTATGTTGACTGAAAATGGAGATGCGTTGGGTTTAAACTCTAGCTGTCTTTTCATTTTCTTTCCACTGGTTTGCCATATGAGATGAGTTGCAAGGCTCATTGAAGCAGTAGAAATGCTACCCTGCAAAGCTAAATATAAATGAGCAAATCAGGAAAATTTCACAGATCTTAGTTATGCTCCGTCTTGCACTCACTGAGGCTTCAGATATACTATTCTGCTGACTCAAGCTTCACCCATCTTCAGAGTGGAACGCTGTTGGTTTGAGCGTTTGACCTTCCTGAGCCTCAGCAGTCTCAGTGGAGCCGTTAATACCGCTGACCAGTCCTCAGTCCCTTCAAACCAACTCAACAAATCCACAAGAAGCAGACTGCCATGTTGGAAATTCTATGACTTTAATAACAAGAATCTGTGTGCGTATTAGCAGAGTGTGTCTTCATTAAGAGATAATGAGTAAGCTGTTATACCAGACTTTATTAGACTTTCAATCTGCTCACCTCTTTCTGGCATGTATTATCATGTCAGTAATGGCGAGTCTTTCTGCATTGACATATTGCCAGGAGTCTTTTTTATGTGTCTGTTACACGTGATGGAGATTGAAGGTCTTCTTTTTCAGTGGGGGGGTTGGCAATCAGGTGTGCTGTGTCAGCATCCCTCTGGCTCTCCAAGGCTGCTGCTGCTGCTGCCACCGCTTGCCTGGGTGAGATCCATGTCATGTGATCGCCAGCTTGACCAATCACCTCGGTGGAGCAAGACTTCACACTGGAGGATGTGCAGCCATGCATACTCTATAGCTAACAGAAATGTGTTATGGTACAGTGGGAGAGACAAAAGGCTGTCGCAAGAATTATGCCTGAATTTGTTTGTTTTCATTTTCCATCTTTTTTTCCATCATTTTTGGTAGTTCAGCCTTCATTGAGGCCTCAGTGTTTTGCAAACCCTCTCCGTGATGTTAAAATTAATTTACATTTACAAGTATTTGTCTTTAATATGCATTAGATTTTTTTGATGCCCTCACACACTCCAAACAAGCCAGGAAAAGATTGCTTTGGTCCAGCCAGCTCCCACCCTCCATTTCTCTTGACCTATTTCTGAATTCCCAACTCACTGCCCTATCTAGGTCTAGGACAGCCTGGTAAAAGATTCCATGATACAAGTCTGTAAGACTATGTCATGCCGTATAATAAGTGAATTTCACACATGAAAGACATGGGGAAAAATTGCTCTTTTCCCATTTTATGCTTGAAAAGGGCACCACTGTCTCCAGCCCTAACCTCCTGAAAAACTGCCTCTCACCCCCCACCAATCTCCACACTCTGCATCACTCACCTGTATGAGGTTCACCAATACCACTAGTGTATGGTAATAGCATTCTTCCTGCTCATGCCTTTAGGGTAGGCTTTAGCTCACCACTCCACGATGCAATTACCAGAAAATGGCAGCCATTTGTGGGCTGGCAGATGAGTTGTAGATGCTTTCTCTCTCCCGCATTGTCTCGCTCTTACTCGGTTTCTCTTTCGCTTCCATCTGACAATGTGACGCAGGATGTGAATGCGTTACCGATGAGCTCGCATGCTGGCCTCGCATAGATTTTTCAGTGACAAAAGACAAGTGTCCTTAGAAATAATTTATACAAGTGGGACACAGGGAGAGAAAGACGGAAACAAGGCAAACATTATGAAATGTGTCTGTGCATGCTTGTGTATACATTAGTTTGCATGTTAATGTGTATGCACTTTGAGTACGTGTAGTACTCCTTTACTCTAATGCTGACGAAAGGACAGAAAAGAAAAGATTATGCAGGACTCATTAATGTATCCCTGAACATATTAATCTTGTGAACACATTTATGTTAGCATAGAAAATAACCATCTTTGTCTCTTTTTACATTCAGTGCAGCATTAGCACATGTGCACCTCTTGGCAAGAATGTGTACGGGACTCTAAAAGAGCATATGGTAGCTGACAGGTAACATGAGATGTAGGAGGCAACCCTGTTGCATACCAATGCAGCATCTCCTCCTCTCCTCTCTCTCTTCTTCCTCCACCTCGTTGCCTTGATTCGCTGGCTTGGCAGATGAGGACAACAGTGTGGAGATCTCAGAGTGAGTGGCCTTCACAAGGCAGCTGATTCACTGCTCTTCTGGGTTCACTTTTCTATAGTTTCTGGCTGATCACATTGTTCAGTCTTGACTGGAAAGTACGCTCTCAGCGTATTGTTTAACAAAGTCAAGGCCCTTTCATGGCAAGAGTTTTACGTAGTTTTGAGGCAGTAGTCGTCAGCAATCAGAAATGAGTCATTACTTGTGTATCTTTACTTGAAGCAAGAGCTATTGGTGAAACTGTATAGTGCCATTCAGTGCTAGTATCAGAAGCCCATGTTGATAACCCTCACATAACCCTGTCAGTGCCTCTCAGAGACAGCATACTACAGGGTAGAGTTAGTGATAAAGAGCCTTTGTGAAACGGCCATTTTGGCCATCAAAAGAGAGATGATGTAATATCGGACAGAAGCGCTGTTTCTCCCTTTCTATGTCGCTGATTCCCTCAAAAGACTAACCTCTTAAAGAGCCCCAGTACTGGTGATCCACTACAAACTCAGCACTAGTGTATTATAAAAGCGCATATGTAAGAAATAACATGGCACACAAACAGCTCTGGGGATGGCTCCTCGAACCCAACAGACTCAGACTCTCATTTGCACTTTGATTTACTTTTTGCATATTAAAGTGGGTTCGATCACGGCCACAATGTGTCACCGGTGTCTGGGTTAACCCAGTCTGTTGCTCATGATCTCATCTCCAACAGGAAGTGACCTCGGGGCCTGACTGAAATGCAGCAAATGAGTCAGATGCAATTCAAGCTGTGAGGCATTCAGGAACAAGACAGGGTCTAAAGAGGATTTAATGTACGACACAAAGATACTGTAAGCCTTCCTTTTGACAAATAACTTTCCAAGTGGTTCTGTGAAAGTAACACAATATCACAATCCTCTATTTCCATAACTTCAAGAAACATTTTTGTTTATCATTAGGTTAAATGTATGTATATTAGATTGAATTTTCATTGCAATAAACTGTAGATTATGGAAGTAATAGACTCTCTGGTGTGGTAGCCATATCTTTGTTCTTCATAAAAAGGAACATTTTTATCTAGTTAAAAGCAGTGTTATATAAAGTTAGTGCTGTAAAAAAATATTCAGAAAGCTTTACTGATTTTCTCACATAGTGTTCTGTGCACTGTTTATAAGTCTTCTTGATTTTTAGTGGTGTACAGCCCAAGGCCTTACTGTACGTTCAGTTAACTAGTGCAATAGTCTGTGTAATAAACAGCTTTAAGGGAGAGTAGCTACAGTAGAGTGGCATTGTTGTCAGAAATAACTAAGTTCTCCTAACAAGACGGGCGACTCCCTATCAACATGCCCACTTCCTTCCATTCAGGAATGTCAATAGGCTCAAAACAGGAAGCACTAATCCACTATAACAATTTCCTGTTTTGTTTACCTTTACTAGTTTCTTATTTTTCAAGTAAAATATTGCTCTTTAATTATAGAAGATGATTCTCTCCGTCTCTCTTTTCTATACAGTAGATGTAAAATCTTACATTTGCTTTGGTTGCCTAGTAACGCTCATTTGGTATTAGCTGTTTCATCACATTCGTTTGGCTTTGCCAACCCACATGTTACATTTTCAAAATAAATTTTTAGAACTAACAAAGAATGATGGCTTGTGACAATGTTTTCATTCATGGCCTGTGTGGCAATAAATCAGTATCGATCTGTGTTGCCTCAATTTACTTCATTGTCTATCTGATGCTCTCTACTGGATATTTGACATTGTTTAGGTGCAGCGTGTGTGTGTGCGTTTGGGACAGTGTAAAAACACAGTTAAGTCACAGAGTAGTGTGCTTCTTGTGGAGATTATTCACCATGAATAAAGTTATTAGAGATAACTCACTGCTTGTGTTTCCAGTGAAACGTTGGTGAATGCTGCAGGCTCTCGCTCTCTCTCTCTCTCGCTCTCTCTCTCTCTCGCTCTCTCTCTCTCTCTCTCTCTCTCTCTCTCTCTGGACGTGTGTGTGTGTGTGTGTGGGTGTGCACACTTGTGTGCATGTATGTGTACACTCCTCTCACAGTTATTCTTGCATACTTAACAGAACTGTGACCTAGTTTGCTGGACAACTACAGTAAGTGGGTTTTTCTGTTTTAGTAACCTTGTATCCCATCAGCCCTCCGCCTTGTCATTTGGGAGGAAACGGAGTGGGCCTCTAGATGCGTTTGCACGGCAAAGGTCTGGAGAAAAAAAAACATTAAATGGAGAATTATTCAGAGAGAGCATCTCTAGCATGAACACTGCTGTGTGTGTGTGTGTGTGTGTGTGTGTGTGTGTGTGTGTGTGTGTGTGTGTGTGTGTGTGCGTGTGCGTGGCTGACTGTGGATCTCATGCCAGCACTCCAGGCCGTGTGGTGCCCTGCTGAGGCCCAGGGCCACCATTCTGCTCCGCTGCCCTCCCCTTGCAGCACAGGACGTAGTATCTAGCGCAGCTCCTCCAGGCCCCAGAGTAAGAGCTTTTGTTAGCCAGGCTAGCAGCGTTAGCAAACCAGAGCTTGACCACTTTCTTTTGGTTCAGACGAGTCTCAGGTGGACCTGTAGACTGAAAGTGTTACAGCCGACAATTGGCTAGCTACCAAGGCAATATGTTCAAG
This sequence comes from Macquaria ambigua, assembly GCA_008360985.2. Classification (NCBI taxonomy): domain Eukaryota; kingdom Metazoa; phylum Chordata; class Actinopteri; order Centrarchiformes; family Percichthyidae; genus Macquaria; species Macquaria ambigua. Next base: position 14,958 of record VMKM01002214.1, on the reverse strand, counting down.
ACGACGGATGTTATTTTATTCACATTTTGATTATGTCCACATGGATTATTCATGCTTTCATAAACCATGCACAGTGCTGGGGGGCTGAGCATGAGGGTTTCCAACATTAACATATCCCGAGATAGAAATATTTATTATATAAGACATATTTGTATGGAATGTGCGGCTGAAATGGTCAGCTGGGTATTTGGCACACACATTTTACTTCCAACTTTATGGAATTACAATGACTTGGAATGTCTAAGGTCGTGGGAAAATATGCAAAGTAATATTACATTTCTCTTTGGCCAGCTGTAAATACACAAGCCCAGCTGCCTTCAACAGATTCAGACCCTCCTTCTTATCAGCACTTTGTTAATGTTGCCAGCAGAGATGGAGAGGGAGTTCTTCAAAGTCTGGCAGTTGATCTCTCTGTGTAAATATTGTCTCAACTAATTCATCTTCCTTTAGTTTCTGCAGTCGTCCATGTTTGCATTGTGCAGATTTGTAGTTCTTTTTTGTGCTGAAGTATCAAAGAAACAACCAAGATTTTGTTAGCTTTTGAAATAATTTTCTATCTGTTGGTCTGGAAGCTTATGATAAATTTCAGCTTTTTAACTTTAGTTAATTAATCTGTATATTTATAGATGTGTGTGCACATGTGTGTGAGTGTGTGTGCATGTTTGTATTGAGTCATCAGCAGCTCCAGGTAAAGGAATGCCTGCGAAGTGGCAGATGGTTGGCATAAACCTGGCAAAGTCTTCCTCCCCCCCATGAGCACACCACCCACATGGCTGCCAACTCTCCCACGTGTTTACTTTCCTCCCAGGACTCATTCTGCACACTATTTGCTGAGATGAATTTCTCTCCTCACCTCCAAAATCTCCTGCAAGTTAACTTTACGTCAGGTTTTATAGGGCCAAGCAACCACATTACCCCCTGTATTCCAGTCTATGTTGTGCGATTTTATCTCTGTGTCTACGCAGGCCAATTATCTACGACACTGCTTTCCTAAGAGGAAATACCACTGTCTGAAAACAAACAAGCTCAAAGAACAAGATGGTCTGCTGTCTTTGAAGATAGGCTAAATCAGTTTGAAGTCTAGGTCATAATGGCCACATCAGTTGTAGTCAGTGACAAGGCCAGATGTCTGTGTTTAAATTCCCTTGTTTTAAACAGCAAATGCAACTAACTAATTGTGTTTTTCTTACCCACCCTATCGGTTTGCACTGTATCTTCTGTATCAGTCGAGTCAAGCCTTCAGGAAGAACACTCCCACACTCAGACAAACACACACTGGAGACAAACAGTCAAACAACAGAGTGATAGGAATAGGATGGTCCGCCACTATTAAAACTTTCTTGCACATGCAGCTGTCATATTGTTGAGAAAGTTTGATGGTTTAGCTTATCAGCAGAGCTGCTGAGACAGACAGCCAGGCAAGAGAGCCTTACAGGTTGTCCGCGGATCTCTGCCAAACATCGCTAGCAGAGTAGCTTCTCCACATCCCTGTCGCTGCCGCAGCTCCTGTCCCATCTGTGCTCCTGGGCCCCTATTAGGGTCCCTCAGCTGCCAGATTCTCCCAAGGGATGCCTCAACTGGCCAATCTGAGGCCAGATAGACAGTGACGAGCTCACAGCTGCATCGCACACCTCCAGGCTACACACTCAGCATTGAATACATGTGACAGTCTTGCCCGCAAGGTCTTTTATAGAACATGGGGTTTTAGAGATTTTTTGAGACTGTTGGAGTGTTGCAGCAAAACTGAGCCAAACTTTAGTGCACTGCTTGGGTTATTTTTATCCCCCTTTGTCATGTAATCAGCAATCTGCGATCACACTTATCCTCACAAATCATGCCAAAAATCTCTCACTCCGCTATCATCCTTGTTCTCTTTCTTAAGCGAGCATGCACACACACACACATTTTCCTGTATTTTTCCTCCTAGCTCAGTGAGCAGACCAGTTTTCCAAGAGGCTGGCTGTGATTAGATCCATTGGTACATGGTTTGACCCAGTTCCCATGGCCCCATGCTCACGTCTTGCCACTGAGACTGGGGATGCTAATAACTGACATCATTAAAGCTGGCAACAATGTATGGAACATGTATACATAACTATATGTCAACATTAAACAGACGCACTTCAATCCACTTCTCTTCTGCCATTTTTAGACTGTGCTTTTCTTCAACACGATGGAAACACAAGAGCTGCAATGCTGTGTATTTGACTGACTTGGTGACGAGGCATCATACAAGAAAAGAGCATTTTAGTCATGTGCTGCTGATGTATTCTTCTCTGGGTGGCGAATAATAGAGCTCAAACCAAGGTCTTTTCCGTTCTCTTGATCAACAGTGAGATAAATTCAGATTTTGTTTTTAAATAAATGATACAAAAAAGCTATTATTCGCAATTGGCAGTGGCATGGCTGGGGCACAATAGCAGGAAGAGGCTGTGCAGACAGGAAGCAGAAGTGCTGAGAGAGTATGTGCGCCACTGCGTGGTTGCTGGGGGTCTGCAGGTCTGGTTTTGACTCGTTTTAGGGGGTCAGACTGTCTGCCCAAGCAGTCCCTCCCTTGCCAGCCTACATCCCTTTTGAGCAGGAAGTACATGTTATCCGCCACTCTGATTAGATAGTCCTGATAGGTGCTGGATTGTTGCTTTAGATGTGTGCATTGTTGTGTGTTGTAGGTGTCCAAGTTTGTTTAAAGGAATTCTGGAAAACAACTCAAACTGATATATAATATATGTGCTCCTAGGAGACAATCTGCCAATTTGATCTTTTCTTGAAAGATTATAAAAGGCATATTGAGCTCCATTGGGAAATCTCCTTGCTGAAAAAGGAGCTAAGTATTAAAATATTAGCTGTCTGAACTGAGCTGATACCATATATTTATGATATCCAGTGGTTTGCTCTTTTCGGAGCTTATGGCTCATTCAGTACTCCGGATGAGTAGTTTTATCTGCTTCAACGGCCCTTTCCTTCAGTCTTTGGCTAAGTCCCCAGTCTGCTGGATTCACAGTGGGATGTGATGCTCCTCAGTGGGAACTGGCATATTTGAATCTGTGGCCTTTGCTCACTGCTGTCCCGCTTGTTTCACTCATGCTGGTGTTAGAACACTCCAGCGAGTTTGCAGCGTGAATAGTTTGCCTCATAATTAATATGTTGTTCCTATGTAGCCTGTTGTCTAAGATCATGACTCAGAGAGACAACCACACAAACGCATGCACTCACATGCACACCCACACACGCTCCAAAGGGACAGGTGCATGGATGTGGCCCACCCATTTTGGACCACTGCCACATTGATGATGTGCAAAACGTCAGTGGATGAGGCTACATCCAATGCAAGACAGCTGGGTCTTTATTTCACAACTGTGAAACATTTTGGCAAAGACACACCAATATGAAATACATATGGATTCATGTGAGACTTGTAGAGTGCCTCAACACACAGTAACAAAATACAGTTTGCATGTCATCATGAGCTTATATAAAGTGTTTATTATGTGAGATGTCATTTCTGCACATGTTCTCCAGTTAGAAAATTTCTCCCATGTGTGTCATAAGAAAAAAAAAAAGCGTATGACGATAATAGGATATGGATACTTCAGACTCCTGATTTTTTATGTCTGTTGGGAGGAACAAGTTTTCTGCTCTCACGTTAGAGTACGAAACTAATCTGTAATATTCACCATCACAGGCTGTGCAGATTGTTGAGTGACCTGAAAGAATATAGGAACAAGTTCAACCCCTGTGACTTAAAAGAAATGTCCTGACTTTACAGTGCACAAAGCAGCATTCATTGACAGAGCTGTTACATCCAGCGGAAACAGACGTGTGCATTGTTGCTTATGTGCAGTCGTTTGTTTAAAAATGCAACTAATGTTCATGTTTTCTCCCCTGGATACCCTAACTGTTTCACACTTTTGTCTTTACAGGGCAGAAAAAACAGAGGTGTTAAGCGAGGACCTTCTACAGGTGAGCTGTGGTGTGTGAGAGTGTGTGTGTGTGTATATTACTCATGTTATGGTGTGGGAAATAATAATAATCAATGTAGTCGAACCACTGGTAGTGAATCAGTATTAATGTAAGAAGGGTCAGGTCAGGGAGGACACAGCTTTATGCACACAGACAATATGTACTGAGCACAATACCACAAGATAATTATAATCAGAAAAGGGGAAGTTGAGATGGTGCAGGTGGACATGGCTGGATGCACAAGAACAGTGTGGTGCAGGTGGTTAACACAAAAACAGTAAAAGCACCATGATTTAAAAACAAAAAAATCAGAAACAGCTGTGGACAGACACGATTGTTTATTGATCTGATGATGTCAGGCCTTTGGGACTTGGAAATCACCTAGCATTTGACACAATTGTTTACTGATCGAAGGGGAATTGGCTAAAAAGAAAAACAATGGTGTCTGGTCCGGGATGTAAGGAATAGCCTGTCGATCAACTCAAGGTCAAAAGGTGGTGCCATGTTCTAAGGCCCATAGAAGGAGGGGTAACAGAAGGGCATAAAAGTGAAGACCTGTACACTGTATGATCAGTTGTTCCATGGAAGAACTCATGTTTCCTGAAACTCTGCTCACATCTGAACTCATCTCGACTCAGTTGTTTTATTTGCTAGTATTGCTTGTTTTGTTTTTTTTTTTTGTTTTTTTTTTTAGTGTGGTGAAGATCTGAAGAACATCTGGCCCATCTTTGAGATTTTTTCTACCACAATGGGGACATAAATCTGTTTAAACAAAGTCACATTGTGGGGACTCGTCTTCCTTTTGGGGACAAAAGCAAGTCCCCATAACGTAAATCATTCAATTTTAGAATGAAGACTTGGTTTAAGCTTAGGTTTAGGTCAAGGTTAGGTTAGGGCAGGGTTGGGTTTGGCAAGTAGTGGTTATGGTTAGGGTTGGGCTAAGTCTCCAGGAAATGAATGTAAGTCAATGTAATGTCCTCTGAAGTGATGGAAACACGACTGTGTGTGTGTGTGTGTGTAAGCAGGGCGGGAGGGCAATCATGACATCTGCGAACAAGGTGCTTGATTAAATGATGGTCTCTTAGCAGTTAGTCCTGCCATTGTTCATGCTGCGTTGTATTAACAGGTGTAAATAATTGTGATTATCATGGCTTTATTTGACCATGATGGAGATCAGTGGTTCCAACATTTTTGTCTCGTGACCCCTTAAAGCGAAGCGAGGTCTCATCACAGGTTGCATATGTCTGTTTGCAGTTCAATTTAGAGAATCGAGAATGATTCTTCCTTCTCAGGTTGTTTCACTTGGAAGATTCCAGTATTTCACACAAAAAATGTAAGAGAAAGAGGTTTTGTAGCAAAAAAGTTTTTTCTTCTTTTTTATTCCTTTGATCATCTCACAACCTCTTATGGACGCACTCAGTCTGAGTCTGCGACTAATGATTATTTTTCATTATCCAATATATATTTTTAAATTTCTTATTTTGAGTGACCAGCAATTTCCTTTAAATTTGTTGTCATTTTAAGAACAATTGAATGCAAGGAATCATAGCATAATAATGACAGGCCTGCCTTAAGGAGTGTAGCCGTGCCATGAAGACAGTAGCAGGTGCTGGTTTATGATGCTGCATGAGAGATGACAGATGTGTTGTGAGAGTACAGTGTTGTGTCTGTGCTACTACACGGGTGTATGTGTGGGTATGCCAAGAGGTTTCTGATGAGTGTGTGTGTGTGTGTGTGTGTTCTTCCAGGTGGAGAAACGTCTGGATCTGGTCAAGCAGGTGACACACAGCACTCACAAGAAGCTGACTGCCTGCCTGCAGGGTCAGCAGGGGGCTGATATGGAGAAGAGATCTGTCAAGTCACCTTCTGTGAGTACCTGCATCCGTCAATGTCTTAGACACTGACAAGTGATATGCTGGCTGTGATGTGTGATGATGATCAACATATCATTATTCATCTTGTATGATTCTTACAGATGCTCTAATAATATTATTATTTCTACTATCAGAAAAAACTCCCGCTCACAATCCTGGCACAGTGTATGGTAGAAGGGGCCGCAGTGTTGGGGGATGACTCTCTCCTGGGGTAAGTCACTGTAGTTAACAGGCCTTTGCTCACACTCTTCCCTAGCATACGTACACACACACACACAGAGTCATCTTTAATTATTGATTTGGCTATTGAATTCTTCTCTGTCCTCATTACCCTTGTCTGCATTTTAATTGCATTTGATTGCCTGTGACTTTGTGACCAAACAGGAAGATGCTGAACCTGTGTGGGGAGACAGAAGAGAAGTTGGCCCAGGAACTCATCCAGTTTGAGTTCCAGATAGAGAGAGATGTGGTGGAGCCTCTCTATGTGCTCGCCGAGGTGAGCCGGAACTGCTGTTACTTACTGTAATGCACCAATTAAGACACTCTCCTGATATGAATTACAGCACCGCACTCAGTCACTTTTTTTTAATTTCTGATGTTATTAACATAAAATTACAAGCAGAATGTGGTCTTCATTTACATAAAAGTGGGGAACATTTATTCTCTGAGCTGACTTTAATCCTCCACTTAATATTATTTTGTAGGTGGACATTCCCAACATCCAGAAACAGAGGAAGCACTTAGCTAAACTCGTCTTGGACATGGACTCCGCTCGGACAAGGTGAAGGACGTCCACATTTAAGAGCTGCTCTTGCTCATTTATTTTTAAAATAAAGGCTCAGGTTTTAAACGTCTGTGCAGGAAGCATGACATATCCAATGCAGTAGCCTTTTTTTTTTTTTTTTTTACCTCACTCCCATAGATATCAGCAGTCGTCCAAGTCATCCAGTCACCCGAGCACGCTGCAGCCCGGTGCCAAGTCCGAGTCCCTCAGAGAGGAGATGGAGGAGGCAGCCAATCGGATGGAGATTTGTAGGGTGAGTCACCAGTCAGAGTCACTCGAATATTATTCCCTCCTCCAGCTCCTTCGCTCTCCATTTGATTTATATCCCTCCTGCATGTATCAGACACAAATGGACCACAATGCCAGGATGATATTTCAGTTATATGTAGGTGAGATCATTTCTTATGGGATGGTTGCTCTCTACTTTCTGTTTCAGGATCAGTTATCAGCAGATATGTACAGTTTTGTGGCCAAAGAAATAGACTATGCAAACTACTTCCAGACAGTAAGTATATGTTATCATCAAAGTTGTAATCCCAGTGGAAAAATACAGTAAATATTGCATTTTTATTTATTTTCTGCAAAAACAAAATTGTTTTTTTTTACCCATATTAGCACAGGTTATAGGAAATATTGTAGATGATCTAATAACTTCATTATATGATACACACTTGTCATGAACTGTTTGTTATAATCTCTTCTCCTGCCGTCCCTTTCTATAGCTGATAGAAACGCAGGCAGAATATCACAGGAAGTCATTAGAGATTCTTCACAGTGTCCTGCCCCAGATTAAAGCTCACCAAGGTGAGTCTTGTACTGTGTGTGTGTGTGTGTGTGTAAAGATCTGCTCCAATTCTGCACCTGAAGCAATATCAAGATGGGAAGTAATGGAGTTAATAACACTGACGTGTCACATAACAATCTCATTAAGCTATAATTATCCACCTTCATATTTAAGCTAAACCAAACAGACGGCTTAAACATCACATTTTCCTAATAAATACTGGAAATAGAAGATGTGGCACCAGTGAAACATTTAAATGTAATCTAACCTTTAAAGTCACAGTAAATTGCAGTTAGGATTTAATTAATGAATGTTGTCAATAGAGGTTCTCACAAATAGTGCCTCCAAACTTTCTGTACAGTCATTGGTCTAAAGTCGTCCAGCAGGAGATGCAGCTAAGGTGCGTAGGTTTGTTTGTGTCTGTGTGTGATGATTCAAGATGCTGTTTTGTGTTGCAGAGGCGTGGGTGGAGAAGCCGTCGTTTGGCAAGTCTCTGGAGGAACATCTGAATATTAGTGGGAGAGAGATTGCCTTCCCCATCGAAGCTTGTGTCACCATGTTGTTAGAGTGTGGCATGCAAGAGGAGGTAGACGACACACACACACACACACACACACACACACACAAACACACATATCACTTTAGGCATTTCAAGCGTGGGCTAATATGCATATTTTTGTCGTCTTTAATCTTGCATGAGTGTATGTCATGAAAGACACAGCTGATGCTTAAACTTAATCCTTATCAATCCTTCTATTTAAAAGGAAACCTTGTAACCAATCACACTCACACGCCGGCAAACACACGTGTGCAGATACACACACACAAATGAAAATATATGCCATAAATGTGCCAATATCAATTAAAAAATACCACATTTGTTTTTTTCTTTAATATAATTGACAAAAATAAAGACCACCTTGCTGTTACTTCCAATATTCAGTAAATAGTTTAAACCTGACTTTATCTTACCTTGTCAGAATGGACCTTTTAATTAAAATTAAATTAAATTGAGGAAGGAGAGAGAGAACAAGTAGCAACATCTTTGCAACAGGAAACAACATTGTTTGCAGGATTTTAATGTTGAGTAATATGAACAGCACCATGGCTGTGAGATTGAGGTTACTAAATCATCTTTTATGATGTTTTAATTTTTATTTTTTTGTGGTAAAAAGACCAATTCAAGTTTCGTGGTATGCTTTAGAAAATGGTAGTAATATAAGTATAGTCTACAAAACATGTAGAACCACCAGTATGTTCCTGTGTTAATTATCATCGACCAATGCCAAGTGCACAACAATAGAGGCTGTTACTTCTGCACAGCATTCATGCACAGGTCAGATCTGATAATAACACACGATTATGTGTTTCCTGTGTGTGGGCTGCAGGGCCTCTTCAGAGTGGCTCCGTCAGCCTCCAAGCTAAAGAAGCTGAAAGCATCCCTGGACTGTGGAGTTCTGGATGTGCAGGAGTACTCCTCCGACCCACACGCCATCGCAGGTGAACTACACCCACACAAATACCTTGTTCAAAGCCCATTTCCATAACAACAACCCCTACACTCTGTCACTGTAAGTCAGGAAACAAAACACTGTAAAATACATCTATGTTAAAGGCAAAGATTTTCACTCAACAACTGTTATTTTATGATGTGGAAAGGTCATTTGCACTGCACAAAGTTTTTAGATTGATTTGGCCCTAGTTGGTGGAAAATGCAGTTCTTCGGGCGAGCATAACAGTTACTACACAGTCTTCATCAGCTCTGCCCTCAGTGCTCTTTTCCCGAAGGCTTTTTGTGCTGATATCGCTGTCCATTTCACACATTAGCAGGAAATCTGTGTTGAGCAATCTGAATCTGGCAGCTGCACTAGCTGCAAGGGCCTGCTGGAGGGGAGTGGAGATATAGGGCATGGCCTCACCAGTACACTGAAGAAGAGAGAAAACAACCCTCCCCTCCTCTAAAAGAAAAAACAGCTAACCAGTTTTTACTCTCTCCCTGTTTTTCTCCCCCAAAGGGGCTCTGAAATCATACCTCCGTGAGCTCCCCGAGCCACTGATGACCACTGAACTTTATGATGAATGGATTCAGGCCTCCAAGTGAGTTGCTGTTTTCTTATTAAAAGCATTTTCTTGAATTATGCCATTGGCCATGATGAAAAACAGAAACTAGTCCAAAGTCTTTATAGAGGGGGTCTTAACTGCCAAAATGAAAAATGGTGACATTTATTAAAAAGTGGAGCAACAGTAAAACAATGATTTTTTATTTCCCCAGCATTCAAGACATGGACAAGAGACTACAAGCATTAATGGCAGCGTGTGAAAAACTCCCCACAGACAACTTGAACAATTTAAGGTCAGTCGCATTGCCTGATTTTCTGTTCTCCTATTATTTGAACATGTTCCCATGTGACCCTACTACTATTAAAAGAAAGAAAAGCATTAAGATGCCATAGCAGGAAGGAAAGATTTTGTTTACACACCTGTCCAAGACAGTATGATGTTTGTCAATATGAAAACCTTGGTAACATTTCACTGGCCTGCCATTACAAGGAGAAACTCCCCAAAATGAAAATAACTGTGTCATTGATGCAAATTTCACGAAACCATCATCCAATTGCAAAACCCTTGCACCATCAGTTTCAGCCCTGCAGTTTCTGTCCAACCTGCACCACCTACAGGCAAGAAAAGTAACCGCAGCAGCATGTTTGAAATGCAGATTCAGATATCACCTCCTGCAGGCAAAGAAATGAATTTCGTCTGCAATACTGACACTTGCGCCACCTGCAGGCAATGACTTTTATAACTGTAGTCAAACTGCAGGTGGCAAGTTTTAAAATTGCAGCAACTGCAATTTGTTGGCTTGTAGAAGACGACATCAATATGTCTACAGCTGCAGGTTGAAACTGCTGCTGCTATTAGTTGACTATACAGTAAGTGCTGGGATCTGATTGAGCAGCTCTGCCTTGTGCAGTATCTGCAATCTGCTAAAAGTGAATGTTTGTGAATCAGTTACAATATGTGGGAAATAGCAATTAATAATCATTACCTCTGTAGGGTTAGTAGGTGTGTGGTGTGTAGCTTAAAAAGATGTCTGACAGAAAGGAATAAATGGTTGGTTTTAACATGCACTCTTTTATTTAAATCCCACAGATATCTTGTCAAATTCTTAGCCAAGCTAAGCGAGTACCAAGACGCAAACAAGATGACTCCCGGTAACATGGCGATTGTTCTCGGCCCTAACTTGCTTTGGACACACACTGAACCGTATGTATTTTTAACACAACGCATTTACATGTATGAAATTATTTTTGCCCGGTTTAAAATTTTACCTGATCATGTGTTTTTACCTGTGCTAAATCACATAAGGATTATACTGCAGTTCAGTTCTTTCTCTTCCTTGCAGGAACATGACAGAGATGATGACCACCATGTCCCTGCAGATTGTTGGCATCATTGAGCCCATTATCCAGCATGCTGACTGGTTCTTCCCTGGAGGTGGGGATCACATACTATGTATGTAATATTGTAGTCAGGCTGGGCACCATATCAACGTTTATTGATCTTCCATTACTGTAATTGTACAATGGGATTTAAAAAAAATAGTGCAGGTTATGACCCAGAATCTTGCCAGTTTTGTTCAAATTAACATATCAAAGCAGTTGTGAAGGCAGACTTTTTAGAACAATTATTGACTATAACACTTAACTTATTATATATAATTATATTAATGACTTGATATAATATTACTATACCTATTATTTGACATATGATATATTGTGATATCAACATCAGAGGAAGTCTTATGGTTATTATGATTTTTTTTTTTCCCTTGTGCTCAGCCCTATATGAATATGATGATACCTTGTGATCCTGTCATTGTCCTTCATCATTGTCAGTTCTCATAAACGTTACAAGAAAAACAACACATCGACACGTACACTAAAATACACTACACAATCATGCAACAAAACGCTGCTGTAACACAACAAAAAGTACACATGAAGCATAATAAACTGTTCATGAGTGTCGTAAACATCATGATATCTGAGCAAGGTGTTTTTGAAGCTGCAGCATCATGTCAACACCTAACTTAGGGCAGCAGTAAAGAATATGTCTTGTCGTTCGCTATAATGGATCTCTTCCTGTTTGCACAAGTTTCATATACAGTATAGACATGGAGTTAAGTCTAGTCATATTCTTTATTTTATTTATCATATTTTGATACTCAGTGGGGTAAAAGCATGCAACAAAGCAGAATGTTGCTCTCTCTAAAATAAACATTTATAAGACCATTATATTACTGTATTTGGAATGTAGGAATACAGTTTTATATCAGGATGTGTTTTAGGTAGATAATATAATACCCATTCTTAAAACTGGTAGATTCCAAATTACTTGTGTGCACAGACCAACACATACACACACAAACACCACTGTAACTCTTACTGTAACATCAGTATATTGTATGCTGATGGTGTGTCCGCTCCTCCCTCAGAGATTGAGTTCAACTTGACAGGCAGCTATGGCAGCCCGATCCACACCAACCACAACTCCAACTACAGCTCCATGCCCTCACCAGACATGGAGCAATCTGAGCGCAAGCAGCCGCACGACCAGAGCCGACGCCCACTGAGCGTCGCCACTGACAACATGATGCTGGAGTTTTACAAGAAGGATGGGTATGATGCCAAGTGCATCCTTCTGCTGCCCACCTCTCACTCACTCTCTCACTCTCTTTCTCCCTCTTCCCACCCACGCCTCCTCCCAGGCATCTGATATTTAATTCTTATGTGTGCAACACATGCACATTAAAAATCCATTAGCCTCGGTGGAGTATTTACTCATCCTGTAATCCGAAGTTTACTGACTCCAATGAGTCAAATGCCTCCATAGGCCACAGACAGGTGAAGATTGTACCGTATATCTCACCTGTCAAAAATTCCAGCACATACAACAACATCCCCTGTTATCAGTTTTAATTTGGAGAAGAGAAGGCTGAAAACTAGTCTCGTTTGAATACATGGGGCTGAATTGCCTTGAGTGGCATTGTCTCTATGGCAACAGATCTTTGATGGAGGGCTGCTGGTTATCTCTTATTTTTTTCTAAGGAAATATTCCTCCAGCGCTATCTTCCTATCCTCCCACACCCGGCTCCTCCTTCACAGTCTGGCTAGCACGTCACCTGGCCTGAGTCATTCATCCAGCCGGTGGAAAATCACTGGCAGAATTAGAACCGATGCCTCCACCCAAAATTCCCCCATCAAATTAAGAAAAGGCTGTAATGTTATAGGCATCGATCTAAATCTGTGCAGTCCATAATCAGCAACTATCAATGTGGGGTAAGAGAAAATAGCTTTTATCTATTTAGAGTAATGAGCAGCTTAGGGGGAAAAAAAGTGTCTGCTCTGTCTGTGTGTTTGTGCGTTTCTAAGACCAAATTAGAAAAAAAACAAGCCTTTAATTGGTGCTCAGCAGATGAGTGCAGGCTGGTTATGTGGCCTGACGTCCTCTCACCTCTGGAACATCACTTCTGCTCTTCCCTGCCACTCTGGATCTCATCTCCCCATCATATCCACTATACTGATTGACTGAGTGGTTTAAGTCTGGTGTTGTGAACCACGTCTGCATTACTTCTGACCTCATATCCCTTTTGCCTCTCTTCCCCCTACTAACGCAGCATTAGGAAGATACAAAGGTACCGTATCATGCCCTTTTTTCCTCTTCTTGCCTTACTACCCCCTCTCACCTCTTTCTTCATCATCATATATGACTCTGTATATGTGTTTGTCTCCAGTATGGGCGTCCGGGTTATGGATACCTCCTGGGTGTCTCGTAAGGGTTCATCCACTCTTGTACGCAAGACCTCCTCCACCCCTCCAGGCATACAAGGCCCCGGCTCTCCTGCAGACACACTCATCCCCGAGCAGCCCGGAGAGCTGGCCACCTCCCCGTCCGCGACACCCCCACCTGGAGAAAGGGTTTGGTAAGTCACAGTGGAGACGCTGTCCCCCTCTTCCTCGCGCATCCAATTCTGTTCATTTTTGTTGTCATCACCATCATCATCACCATCAGTAAATTTTCTCAGCTCTGTGTGATCGAGATCCTTGGCTGTGTTAATCATACTCCCATTTTGTTTGCAACGCCTCCATGTTCTTTTTTAGTGTTTCTCTGTCAACACCTTCATGTCTCATTCTGTTATTAGTATTCTTATTATTCTCACACTCCACATGTCTTCAGTTCTCCCCCTTGTTTGTCAGGTTGATGTCACTGTGGGTAACATTTTTAAAAGGATTATGACATTTTTACTCTAACTCTGAAGGGTTTTAGTCCAAATACTGTATGGAAGTTCTGTTTCTGTACATGGCACTAAACTTCAGTCTGCAAGTCCTTTGCGAGCATGCTAATATTTCCAATATCCCATTGTTGTGGCTTGGCTTTCTCAGCTTTGGTCGTGATTGATTTCCTTTTCTGTTGACAGACTGATTTCACCATTTTCTTTTGGTATGATTATCATAGTTAAACACATGAATAATCACCTCATGGTCGCTGGCTCTGCCTGTGTGGTAGACAAGAGATAATATGGCTTCTGGCTTGGCTGGCTGTCGCCTCCTCTCCTGTGGCTCTTTCCGCCGATGAAAGGGTTTTGTGTCTGTTTCACACTGCCCTGGGCTGACTGCAGGACCTGCAATACAAACACGTCATGTACTGTAGGATTAGGGCAGATAGGGTTTCCATATGCAACAGATAGGAGATATTCAGTCATCAGCTCAGCTTGATAATATTGTAAGCTGCATACCAGCACTTTGAATCCAGAGACAGATCCTCACAGCTCCATGCAGTGTGCAGACACAAGGTGATCACAGTGGGAGTCCTACACACTGTATTATTTTCCTTTGGCAATAAAACTTTCTTTTCCTTTGCTGTTTCTTTGTGCTTGTCTTTGTATTTGCACTAAGCTGACTGTGTGCTGAGCTTGGTGCCCACCACCCACCCTAAAATGCAATTTTTAAAATCTTTTTTTCCTTCTGTTTTTGGCTACGGACCAACTAACACACTAACACCCTAATCATCAGAACAGCTTATCCTATATCGCTCCAATGCGTGTCCCTGTTCAATCACTAGAGCTGTTTCTTTTGTGCTGTCTATTCTCTTAATATCTACAGCTCAGACAACGTGTCGCCCAATCGGCCGGACACCTCTCATGCCCACCCACCCCCTGGGGAGGACCGGCCACCCCCTCCTTACCCCACCTCCTCTTGCCACACTGCCCCCCACCACTTCTATCCCAAACCCCCACCCTGCGCTCGTCCCGTGGCACCGGGTCCAGAGTCCCAGCCACCCGGCTCACCCCCGCCCCCACTGCGCTGGTCTGGCTTCACTCCCCCCGCCCCGCCCCCTTCCTCCTCTTCTTCCTCCTCCTCCTCGTCACTTGACATCAATTCGAACCCCAAACCCAGCTGTCTGCACTTCCCCAAGCACAGCCCGCCCGGTGACATGTCGCATGCTCACCCACCAGACACTAATGCTTCACCACTCTACATCAAAACCCCCTTGGT